>JAECWM010000087.1:0-146376 GCA_018150695.1 Drosophila oshimai
GAAAAAGTCAAGAGAGGGAGCGATCGAGAGTGATTGAGAGAGAGTAAGACAGGGCGAACGCATAAAGCAACAAGCGATGGAGTGAGAGAGTAGCGATGAGAGAGCGATTGTCGTATCACGCACTGTCCCTCTCTCCGCTGACAAACGTTCTCTGTCCTCTTCTTTCCTCTCTTCGCTCTGAGCGCGTTCGCACATGGTGCGTATATACAAGGTGGTCTCGTCCGCTTTGCTGAGGACGTTATATATGTTTACCTCTCTGTCTCTCTCAATCGGTAGAATGAGGTAGCTAGATAGAGACTGGCACAAATAACGTCCTCAAAAGAGAGCAGCTCTCTCGTTGAGACCACCTTACACATATAGTTGCACAATGCGCTTGCAAAAAGTTGAGAGAGTAAAATCTAAAAATAGAATGAGCTTGCTCGTGTGAGAATACGATTTTTAAGCTGATATCATTTCTGTGACACCAGTTAAGCACAATGCCAAAAATTGTGGTGCGAGAATGTGAAACAATTAAAAATAAAATATCTGTTAGAGGGCCAGTTAAAAACATCAGCACAACGTGTACGTGAATTCAGAGAGCGAAAAAGGCTTTAAAAAATGCAGCTAGCCAAGAGTTAAATATCTCATCGTCCATCATTACAAAAACTAAACCGAAAACTCCAGCAGAGTATAGTCGTGACTACAGAGCTCGAATAAGACAAAAATATGAAGAAAATCCTCAACCTTCGTCTTCGACTTTACCAATTGAAAGAAATAAAACTTCAACAGAACGTGTTCGTGAGTTTAGAGCAGAAGAAAAAAATTATTGACAAACCTTTCAGAAAACATTATTGAAGATTTTCAAACATCATCAAATATTATTAATGCTAATAATAATAATAATAACAACAATAACAATAATGGTGATAATAATAACAATAATGGTGATAATAATAACAATAACAACAATAATAACAATAATGGTGATAATAATAACAATAACAATAATAACAATAATGGTGATAATAATAACAATAACAATAATGGTGATAATAATAACGATAATAATAATAATAATGGTGATAATAATAACATTAATAATAATAATGGTGATAATAATAACATTAATAATAATAATGGTGATAATAATAACATTAATAACAATAATGGTGATAATAATAACAATAATAACAATAATGGTGATAATAATAACAATAATAACAATAATGGTGATAATAATAACAATAATAACAATAATGGTGATAATAATAATATTAATAATAACAATATCGAAGATGAAAATCAGATTGTCAATAATAGAAATAACACGAGACGTATTCAAGATGATGATTTACATGTACCTTATTCTACTTTTTTACAGGCATCAAAATGCTCACAAGAAATTTAAAGAAAAATTTATCAATAACTCGTTTGGGCATGTTTGCTCTGTATGTGATAGGTTGTGGTTTAAAGAAGATTTAAAATCTGCATCTCTTCAACATAAAGAGATATTAAATATTATTCTTCCTCATGTGTCAAACGACAAAATTGCTTTATGCAACACATGTCTTAACGCATTAAAGAAGTTTCCAAGTCATTTACCACCACTAGATATTTTATCTGAAAGATTAATTTCACCTCGTATACCTTTCATGCAGATCAGAAGATTAAGACATGTCAACGGTCAATATGGAATTTTAGGGCAAATCATTAATGTGCCTGTTGATGTTAATACAATGATTAAAAGTCTACCACGAAACGTAGATGATGATTATTGTATTAATGTACATATCAAGCGAAAACAAATTCATAAATCAAGCTATTTGCAGGGCATAATTAATAAACGTACTATAAAAATCTGGCTACAATTTTTATTAGCAACACCACTTTATACTATGTATGAAATTACAATGGATCAATCATTTTTTGAGAATAATTCAATTTCAACGGAAATTCTTTTAGAAGATATTAGTGAGCATATACCTATCGAAGAAAGTCTAACTGCTCAACAACATACACTGTCTTGGGATGAGGATCAATATCTTTGCATTGCACCTGGAGAACAAAATGTTCCACGGAGCTTACTGTTCGATGAACATGCAGAAGAGCTTTCATTTCCGTCAATTTATTTGGGTGAATTTCGAGATTCAGAGATGGAATTAATGTAACACCATTTACGATGGCATCAAGTGAATTACGAAGATCTGATCGACGAGCTGTGACACCGCATCATCTTTTATACGTAGCAATGAAAATTATGCGATTGAGAGTTCGGGATTCCCTGACGATTGCTTTTAAACATGTTGGTAAAAATACAGCGGTCACTCGACAACAAATTGAAGACGAACATTACATCAATAATTGTATTGAAACAAATCTTGCTTTTTTTTACGATCAATTCCGAACTCAACATGGTATTGGTCGAACCGTAAAAAAGATCTTTTTGCTATGATAAGGCAACTAGGTAAACCAACAATTTTTTGACATTAAGTGCAAATGAAATTGGATGGACAGATCTAATACAAAAATTATATAAATTGAAACACAGTGGAGTTGAAATTTCAACGGAAGCTGCTGAAAACTTGCATTACCTTGTAAAAACTACTTTAATTAATGAAGACGCAGTAACGTGCGCGATTTACTTCAACAAATTGGTAAATGTTTTAATGTCTATCCTACAGTCGAAACAATTAAGTCCGTTCGGAAAATTTTACGTCGCAGAGTACTTCAAGAGGATTGAATTTCAACATCGTGGAAGTCCACACGCTCACATCTTATTGTGGTTAAACAATGCTCCAATTGATGCCGGGAAACGATAAAATTGATGCGATAACATTAATTGATAATTTGATTTCTGTTTCATCTGAAGAAGCATCAGGTAATATAAAACTTCAAACTCACAAGCACACATTCACTTGTTACAAAAGAATAGGTGCAAACGGACCACAGAAGTGTAGATTCGAGGCGCCCTTCATGCCATCTAGAGTTACAACAATATTATCACCTATGCAAAAAGAGGAACCTGGTTTTCACGATTACTTCAATCAATACAAAAGCATAAGGGTTAAACTAGAAAATAAAGATTATCAGGACATTGATGATTTTTATAAAGACAATAACATACTTTCAGATGACCATTATCATAATGTTCTACGAGCTGGGATAAATAGACCGAGAGTATTTTTAAAACGCCAACCACTTCAAAAAATGGAGCAACCCCTTTAATCCATTCATTTTCAATAAAATTAAATCTAATATGGACATTCAATTCATTACGGAGGAGTATTCTTGCGCTGCGTACGTTGCTGAGTATGTAAATAAAACAAATAGAGGAGTAAGTCATCTTCAACGTTTAATTATCGAAATTATGAATGAAAACCCTGAGTTTGATATTGTTGAGGTTACTAGAAAATTGGAGTGAATATGTTAAATAATGTAGAAATGACAAGTCAGGAAGCTGCTTGGTACCTTCTACGAGAGCCAATGTCAAAATGTTCAACTGTTGTAACTACTATTCCCACAATGTGGCCGGTTGATCGACAAAGAATACGAAAAACTCAAAAGGAATTAGACGCAATGGGTATTGGAGACGATTCAACTAACATTTGGCGTGATAATTGGTTTGACAAGTATGAAAAGCGACATCAAGAATTAAATGGTGTCACACTTGCTCAATTTGTTGCAAATTACAATATAAAGAACGACGGAACTTATTCACTCAGAAAGAAACCACGCATCATACGTTATCGTAATTTTGATATGGCGCAAGATCTAAATGAATACAAAAGAGAAATGGTATCTTTACATTTTCCGTTCCGTAACGAAGACGCAGAAATACTGTCTGAGCTGAAATTCATTCAGATATATGATGAGAATGAAAATTTGATTTTAAGTTGTCGAAAAGATTTTGAATCAAATCTCGACATTCGTAAGACGATTGAAATTTGTCGTAGCTTATGTCGTGATGATGATGTTCTCGATAATGAAAATGACCAAGAAGCAGCAAACAGATGCCCTGAGCCGGATCCATATCAAAATTTATTTCAAAACGCGAATCCCGAAATTAATGCTGATATTCGTGCAGCTGTGTTAAACAAGCTTGGACCGATGGAAAAAAAAAGAAAATTTAATGGAAAATGCCGAGTTTTGTAATTTAATGAGGATGTCAAATAATAGGCAGAACGAACTTTTACATCATGTATTATCGCATCTGCTATATCCAAATGAAAATCCTTTACAACTTTTTTTGACTGGTCCAGCTGGTTGTGGCAAAACATTTGTTATTAAACTTATCATGGAAATTTATAATCGTTTTTCCAATACCGATGGTTTTTGCAATGCATACATAGCATGTGCTTCAACTGGTAAAGCCGCTGTAGCAATTGATGGTACCACTGTACATACAGCGTTCAAGATAACACTTTCAAGGTTGCTTCCTTTAAGTATTGAAGTAGCTCACCAATACCGAGCACTTTTAAATTTGTAAAAGTTATTATCATCGACGAAGTTAGCATGATAAGTGCTGAATTACTTGGACACATTGATTCACGATTAAAACAAATCACTGGAAACTATAATACTTATTTTGGAGGTTTGGATATGATTTTAATTGGTGATTTGCGTCAGTTACCACCAGTAAGGGCGACACCGATATATAAACAACAAAAACAAAAAATAGTCGGTCCACTTCTATGGAGAAGTCTGAAATTCTACGAGTTAAAAGAAGTTATGAGGCAATCCAATCAATTATTTTCTTCGATTTTGACAAAAATTGGTAATGGTGAACAATTAGCAAGCCATGAGATAGAACTAATAGAATCACGAATTTGTACTGTTCATGAAGCTGATACTCATTGTCCACATGCAATACGGTTATTTAATACAAATCACGCTGTCAATGTTTATAACAAGAAAATATTAGATAGAGCTACAGAAAAATATAATTCTACAGCTACAGATGTTTACATTGGATGCACATCAACAGAACAACAAGCGTTTGTTCGCCAAAAATTACACAAAATGTCAATAATTGATACAGGAGGTCTACCATATGAAACAGTTTTTGTAAAAGATATATATTATATGATAACAACCAATATTGACGTCTCAGATGGTTTGGCGAATGGTGCCGTTGGAAAATTAGTTCATATTGAACAAGGTGATTCAGGTCAAATTAACTTTGCATGGCTTGAGTTTCCAGATTCACCAAAAACTGGTCAAAAAATTCAAAAAAAGTAGCTGGACATGTTGCGGCAAATAATATAAGTCGAACTGCCGTGCCAATCGGAAGACGATCATCAACCATTCCACTAAATAATAATAAAACAATAAATGTGAAAAGGTCCCATTTGCCATTAGTTTGTGCTTGTGCAACCACAATTCACAAGTCTCAAGGAAGTACATACTCCGAAGTTGTCTACGAATATGATAAAAAACAGTCACAATCATTGGTATATGTTGCATTATCTCGTGTCACTACTATCGAAGGACTACGGATTACTACAAGCAACAATGACTTGACCTTTTACCACGGACGAAGGCCATCAACAACAATGATACATTTACAAGATGAATTTAGAAGACTTTCTTTAAATTGTGTAAAAACGGTTGATAGTGACATGCTATTTTTCATACGACAAAGACAGGGATTGACTGTATATACTCTCAATTGTCAAAGTCTTCGAAATCATTCTCATGACTTATTAAAAAATCAAATTATACAAGAATCTAACATCTTACTTTTATCGGAAACTTGGATAAATAACTCAGAAGAAATAAGTCTAATTAATTTTGACTGTATAGTTAAATTTAAACGACCGAACGTTCGAGCAGGTGGAGTGGGCATTTATTTCAACAAAAACAATACGACAAATATTGTTACGCCAAACGTTGAAATGACAGCAACTAATTTACCGTCACAACAACTAGCATCAACATCAATTGGTGACATTTGCTTGATGGAATGTAAAACTCTTCATGGAAGAAAAATAATTTTCGTTGCTGTATACATATCAAATAATCAAAAAATTGAAGATATAATAAGTTTCTTGCATCAACAATTACTTCCATACAGCCACGGAGGTGCTGCTATTCTTGGTAATGAGAATAATAAAATACCACTTGTTTTGGGTGGTGACTTTAACACTAATTTTGCAGATGATAATTCCAAACCATTAATTAACTTTCTAGAAGAAAACTTTAGTCTACAGCTGAATAATAATCCAAACACACCAACTACAAATTCAGGAACGACAATAGATGCTATTTTTACAAGATATTTACATAATGTTAAAACACTAACTTATATTGCATATTTTACGTATCATAACGCTTTAGTCACAACAATACCAATAGAAATCGCGTCGAACAATGTAAATATTGAAGAAATAAATTAATAAAAACTAAATTTATAATTTATATTAATTTTCAACACTTTTATTTTTTCCCTTCCTTTAAGTCTCGGAAATCTAAAGTTTTAGGTTTGTATAAATATAGACAAGACTGATAAATAAGTTCGCCAAAGAAGTTTCACTTCTGACATGTGTACTTTGTACGCACGCACTTTTTTTTTTATTTTATTTTATTTTTATAGAACACCAAAAACACCTTCTTCAAGACCCTCAGTATTTTTGTGATTAATATGGAGGAGATTTTCTCAGCTGAAACTTTTCAACTTTTTCGCCGAAAAAAACATTTCAACTTTCCTTCAACTTTTGTTCTTTAGTTTTTCTTTCTCCTGATGCCATATTTCCTATTCTCTTCACCTTTGCACCTAGACAAATCACACAAACTGACACGAGAGTCGAAAAGAAAAAAAAAAGAAAACAATTCCGAAACGTGTTTAACATTTTCATCTTCATTTCGCATTTTAAACAATTTTTCTTTTGCGGAACTTTTGGTCTCCGAAGATTTTCTAACCCTTACCGATGGGGCGAAAAGAGAGAGGAAAATGAGAAAATTGTTTTTCTTTTTGCTTTAATTTCGGCAATTTTTCTTGTGCCAGAAGAAAAATCGAGTTGTCGTTTGAGGGGTTCCGGCTTGCGTTTAGGTTTTTCCGGCAAAGGACCCCCCCGCGTTGAAAATTGGGGGTTGCTTTTCTTGCTTTCTTTTTGGGTTTTCTTTTACGCTTTCTATTTCGGTTTTTTTTTTTTGGTTAACTGCTACTGCCTTTTGCCGTTGTACTCTCCACTTTTGTTGTATGTTTATGCGCTACGCGTTTTTCCTAAGATTGACTTTGACATTAGCCCCACAAAATACGCACACTCACACACAGCTCACACACACTTACACACACACATATAGCTTTCGACACGCTTGATTGTTGTTGGGTTGTCCGCCATGTTGTTTTATTTTAGCACATTTACGTCATAATGGCATTTCCTTCCGCTACTTTTTTCCTTCTTACTTCGGCTTTCCTTTTCAGGCCCGAGCCTTTGACTTTTCCCCCGCTTTCCCCCCTGCAATTTTCATTGTGTCTTTGCCTTGGCAAATTTATCTCAGTTGTCGGTTGCCTTAAATTTTCGCCTCATCTGGAGGTCCTTTCTCTGGTTTTATCGCCTGTTTGCTGTTGTTGTAATTGCCCTGCTTTATTGTTGCCATTCGCATTCTATTTTCCTGTTTTTTTTTTTCTCTTACTTAGCTGTTTATTTAATTTGATTTCATTTTGATTTTTATTAGTTTTCATGCGTCGGTGGCCTAGTTTTGGTTTTATTCTTTTCAGGGTTTTATTTCCGCTGCGGCGGCGGCATTTCCTTTTGTCTGTCAAGAAATGGGCAAATATTTGAGACTGTCAAGGCTCCACAACACTTGCTGCCAATCTCGCACCCGTAAATTAATTTTAAACACTGAAAAAAGTAGTTTGAAAATTGAAAATATGAAAAATAATATTCAGAATATTTAGACATATTATTTAAATGTTCTTAATAAATATTATTTTAAATCGATGTTAGGGGGAAAGTTTAAGAAAAGTCATTATTCAAGAGAACTTTTTATTTTTGACCATAAAGAATCATTTTATGATGTCAAACTTAATTAACTTTTCGACACTTCCGTTGAATACTTGCGTGACGCTACATTTGTAAAAATTTTACCCTCATGCGCCAAATGAAGTTTCACTTCAAAAACAATAAATTTAATGATAAGAAAAATAATTGGTTAAACTAAAAGTTGAAGTGTACTTGTAGGTAATTTAAGTTTCGGCCGTGCATCCACAAAATCACCGATCCACCTAAAGCATAGTAATACCTATCCATCCCATCCCACCCATCCATCTATCCCAACCCCGTGCAGACCGCAGCATTGACAGGGCATTGACAATGATTGATTACCAACCCGAAAGTGGAAACTGTTTTTAGGGCTAACCAACATTAGGCTTTACCACCCATCACACACACACCCGTAGCACCCCCAAACGCACACATACGCATTGAACCTGCCACGCACAAAAAATTATTTCATTATCTTTTGTCCGTTGGCTTTTCCCTCGATTTTCTCTTCCCCCATCAAAGTTAATTGTAATTACACCGTAGATAGTCGTGCGATTAGATTCAATTTGTGGAACCTCTCGCTTATCTTCAGCTTTAGCTTTTCTGAAACTGAGGTAATCTGATTTGCTTTTGTGTGCTCTACAAATTTAGTTTTCAGGTGATTTTGTAATTTCAGTTGTACACTAAATTAAAGACAATTAAGGGGGACACAACGTTGATAAGTTTGAACTAAAAGTGCCAAAGAAAAAATTGAGCAAGAGTGACATGGGTAGTCGAGATTTATGAAGAGGCCCTCATTGAATTGTGCCATAGAACTCGCCGGGTTGACAGTTAGTTGAGATTTACGATGATGACAATGGCCACTCGGGATCTCAAATGTGAAATGTGAAATGAGAGCGGTTTGGGTAATGGCTCTATCCCAGCGATAGTGTGGCAACTCTGGCAGAACGTGAAAAACTGTCGAGATTTATATTTATTGTCCGTAATTTATGAGTTAATATATTGCATGTGAGACTCATAATGTTAAAGCGCTACAATTGCATCAATATTTTATATACTTTGGTTTTTAAAGCTTTAAATAAAAAGTGATTTTTTATAGAAAAATAAAATTTATATTAAACTATTGGTTTTATTATTTTTATTATTTTTGTTGTATACGTTATTTTTCGAGCATCTAACTTGCAAATAAATTAAACCAAATTTTCAGATTTCGTTTTCTGATAAAATTTCCTTTAAATGAAATTCCTCTTAACAATTTTTTTAAATGTTTAATTTTATAAATTGTATTAGGCATTTTACTAATGAAGTTTATATTTGTAAGTAAATTTAATAAAATAATGATTTAATCCTTGTTCTAAAATTTGCTCCTGAAATTTGTCTTTAGTAATTTTTGAGCACTAAAAATGGAATTTGTTTACTGGATTTAATTTTAAACAAATGATTATGCTACTAATTTATTCAAATGCTCTTAAATGATTAAAAAGCTAGATCCCAAAAATTACCCCCGTATCATTTTTAAATACTTTCCCAAACCTAATTTCTTTTTCCTGCCTTGGCTGAACACATAACCCCAATTTGGGACCCCAAAAGTGACTTAAACAAATGTAAACACCCTTCAATTGTGGGACCTCCTTGAGCACCACAATTATTACACACCGATCCCCTCATTATCAACCCCAAAAAAAAGACAAAAAATATTCAGATCCCCGTAATTGCATAGTCCTACATCTGACACCCATCTGGGAGCTAGGGAACCCTTGTCAACTTGGCCCAAGTGACGTGTGAACGCCATTTATAGGATTCCCCGCCGAAACCGTTCAGTTGACAATCTTTATTAATCAATTAAGCGGATGTAGGAGTAAATGTGTCTTCGCGTTGGCTCCTTTCGCAGCTCAGATGCTGTAAGTAATTAAATTAAAATGCCAGCATGTGTTTTTTCGTTCGTTTTTGTCGGTTTTGGTTTCAGTTTTCGGTTGTCTTCCTGGAGGCTGGAGCATCCTGGATCCAGCTGCAAGCCCTGGGGGATTTACCCGCAGACGTTTGACAAAAGCGCTGACAGTTTTGTCAGAGGAAGGGGGAAAATATCCGGAGAACGGTTGACAACGGCATTTAATCAATCAATTTTGAACGGTAATCAAGCGGGCAGCTTAAACTAAAGTAGGGGATGGACAGCAGGACAGCAGGACCCCAAGGGTCCAGGTCCAGGGATCCTTTGATTGATTGGTTTCCTTCGGCTCAATGGATCACGCGTGCACTTCTCGCCCAAGTTTAATTTCAAATTATAAATATGTAGGAAGCCTGCGAGAGCTGAGGGAAAAAGTAAATGGGAAGGCGATGGGCAAAAACATCTGGCGATTGGAGAAGTAATTAAGTGATTAGCATTGCCTCGCTCTTAGTTTAATTAATTTTAGTCCTCTTTTTTGTTGTTTTGCTTGATGGATGAGGGGGATTTTGCAATCAATGGGAATCTTATCAAGCTGAAATGATGGATAAGGTAATCTATGGAAATGCATAGCCAAGAGTTTGATTTCACAGGAATATAAATTAAGTTAGCTTAGACGATTGTAGGCAGTAAATCTGTACAAAATTAATCTAGTTTTTTGAGAGCGTATTGTGTAGTCTTTTTAGAGTCAGAAGTATTTATTTAATAAAAAAATATATTTTTGTTTCATTTTTAAAATTATTGTAAAATAATTTAGCTGCCTTTCATAGACACAATTTATAAATCTTAGTTAATTAGTAAGTAAACATAAAGTTAGTAAAAATAAACATTAAAGAACATTGTAAATATAAAAGGTATTTCCATTGTTTATTTTATAGAATTAAATCTTGCTAGTTTAGTCTCTGCTTAAAATAATCTTTATAAAAGTTTCCATTTTTTTTGATTTTAAATAGTTTATTTTTATAACACTTTTTAAACTTTTTTTTAAAATAATGACAAGCCTTCCTTATTTGAATTAAACGTCTTGATAGCTAGTATTTACTGATAAACCATTTTTATTTCCTTATATAATACCCACTAAAAGATTAAATTTGATCAACAGTTGCCAAACTTTAGACTCGAACCTCTTATTTCCATTACCGTAGCCACACTCAAATATCAAAATTAAAATGCTAAATCCAAAACGAATGCTCTATAATTTCTCAATAATTCCCATTTGCATACTAAACCTGTACCAAAAGAAGCCTCAACCAAAGACGTTATTATGAAACGAATTCATTTCGTTGGCACCTTTTCAGACTCGAGGCAATAAAAATACCAAATAGATAATTAATAATGGCCCACAAATAATAGCAATAAAAATTAATAAGCATTAATTTGAGTTATGAAATGTGTGGTGGCAGTGGCAGCAACAGTAGCACCTAGAAAAACCCGAAAAACTTTGCCGCATAAATTTTGATAACCTTTTGTGAGTAACAAATCAGTGTAACTGCAGTTGGGTAATTATTATTTATATTATTTGTTGTTGTTCTGTGTGTGAGGGTTCAGGTGCCAAGCGAAGAAGAACTTTTGGGCCAAAGTATCGCTGCTGCCAACTATTTTGCTTATCTTTCGGGTGTTTGGCAAAAAAAGTTTTCATGGAAACAAAATAGACACAAATTTTTACAGCGTCGTCGTCGGCATTTTTCCCTTTGATAGCTTGAAAACTTGATTGGAATTTCGCTGCCAGACACAAAACAAAAGCAAAAACAAAAAAGAGTTTGAAATAAAAACCAAATTGGCGCTCGGAGATCAAAAAGGTGCCGCCGGTGAGTGTTAGACGACAAATAGACATTCGAGGGCTCCCCTTATTATTTATGCAGATGTGGCTTGCAGCGTTTGATAGCTCTTTAAACTGTTTTGATCGCTCTTTATCATCATTAAAATATACCCAAAAATACTCTCCGGTAATCAAGAAGCGTGAAGCGAATTATTCAAAAATTGTGTGACAAATTCGCTTTTGTAGCGGATGTGCAACGGCTGTTTGGGCATTTGTTTGGTTTATTGCCCCCTATTTGTCTCTGTTTCTGATTGATATTCATAATTACCGCCATCAGCTGCAGCAGCTGGTTTGAAGTCCTCAAGAGCGAAGTGCAATTGAAGGGAACCCATAAAGTACTCCACTGACATACGTCAAGTGTTCAAGTTGTGAATGCAAGATTAAAGCTTACTTATAAAGGTTGGGTACAGTAATATTTTGGAACTTAGTCAAAAAACAGGGAACAGCCAGGTATTATTATATTTTTTATTTTTAAAAACTGGTTGCATCAAGGAAAAATTAAGAAAATAATTAAATATAAGCCTAATGAAAGGAATATATTTTATTAATGCACAAGCTTACACTATTTTGTTTAACCTTTTTAAAATCATTTTTGCATGGTATGGTAAACTTTTTTTGTTGTATTCAATTTTTTGACAAAATAAAACAAAGTTTAAAATTTTCTCAGAGCATATTTTTCAAGTTTCTTTTGTAACAAAAAATTTAACAAATCCTTTGTCATAGCTTTCTTCTGCAGTGCTACTTGCACTGATTTTGCAACGAATAAATCTCATAGCATTCTGAAATTCTAGACTCCTTTTTTTTTTTGGAACTTATACTTTATCTTTGGACACATAGAAGCAGCTAAGCAGCCGGCTGTCCTGTCAGCAACTGTACGTAATACAATTTCCCTTTTGGCCAGAAAGAGGGAACAGTCGGCAGCACAATATGAAGTAGCAACGTTGACAGCTCGTTGAACACAGAGGACCCTCAGTAACACCATGAAGTAGCAGGCTTTTCCCCATTTTCCCAATAACAAAAAATAGGAATGGAAAAGCGAAAATTCGCAGAGAGGGAAATGCAGTTTGGAGTTCGGAGTTCGTTCATTCGTTTTGGGGTGTGTGCGACACTTGCTGCCAAATTATTGCAATAGTCAGTCGCAGGTTGCCCCATGTTGCCCCATGTGTGTGTGCCACGCTTCCTTCGCCCATCTGTGCCCCCCTCAGTTTCAGTTTTTGGAGGCAGCGTCATCAACGTTATTGCCACAAAATGTCGCGCCACAGTTGTTGTTTCTGCGACGACTCCTTTGGTTGTTTGGCGGCTGTTGCTGCTGCTCGGTTAGTTGTCGCACTTCATTTAAAACTTCATTACATGGAGCCATCACCATCTCTGCATTTATACCCTTTCCAAGGGGAATTTTAGTTGGGCTTCTTAGTCAACAAAAATATTAAACAAAAATAGAGAGAATATCTTAAAATAGAAAGAATATTTAAAAATAAATAACAAAATGATTGGCCTCTTTATTTGTATTAACAATTTCTAAAACCAAATGGCCCCACAATCTATTATTACCAAAAGAATTCCGATTTCGCTACGATTTGCCTTTATTAGGTGTGAATTTCAACAAATATCTGGCCAAAATAAGATTTGTTTACTTTTATTATAATTATATAGACTGTGTTTTTAATAGAAATTAAATAAACAAATAAAATATCTGCAAAACATAACCAAGGCAAAACATATATTTAGATTCTTGAATTGGAATTTTTTTTGGATCGTTATGACCATGGTTATTGTTTACGCAGACTGACTTTTTTATAGTTCAGAGATAATCTTCATAAGCTTTATCTATCTAAGCAAAACTAGAAGTAATTATTAATATATCTAAAGTTTATTAAACTTTAACTTTGTTATAAGAAAAAATGTATGTAAAAACTAATGTTTTAATATATTTAAAACTTATTAAAGCAAAAAGAACCCTTTAAATTTCTTTTGTCGTTTATTTAAAGAAATTTATAATTCAAAGACACTCATGCTGATTTTAAATAAGATTGAATGTAATAAAATAAATCTTTTTTTTAAGAGTATTTTTACGTTCGGTGTCCTTTATTCCCTTTTCTGATTTTCCTGCTGGTTACAACTTTACCGTATAAGTTCATATATGTGCGTACCGACGCCAGTTTTCCAACAGCCGTTGCCAAGTGGCAAACCAGTTGAAATCCAAAGCGTTTGTCTCCTTTCGTTCCTGCCTGCATAATTGAAAAATTATTTTTATGGAAATTCCACTTACACACACACACACACACACACACACACAGTTCAAGGGGGAAACTTTAAAATTTAATAAACTTTTTACGCACCATTTACAATATTGCAACGGCAGCAGCAAAAATGTACAGAAAATCAACCGCGAAACATCAAAAGTCAATTTGCGTGTATTTTAAAAACTTTTAATGCACGCACAACAGCCACACAGGGTGGTGATGGAAAAGGGGGGAAAATGTGGGGAAAAATGGGGGGTAAACGACATTGCAGGACATAAATGTGGCAATTTTACGCTTTTGCGGCGTTAAATTTTAATAACGGGGCAATTCTGGTAACGAACCAGAGATACGCCTGCCCATGAGTATCTGGGGTTTACGCGGCCAGCTTTATTTTGGATAACATATCTTTAATTTTTTGGGTTGAAAAATTTTGGTTCACTTATAAAAATATATACCTATAGTAGGTATTGAAAAAAACGGCTCACCCGATTTATCTGCATTAAATATCAAAACGAAGAGACCAAATATTCGTAATGCTTTAACAAACGAGTAATAAATTATGTTATATTTTTTCTTACATTTCGTTACAAAAGTTGTACTTGGATTATGTTTAACACATATTTCAGTAGGTCTTAAAATTTTAAATAAAATATAGAAAATGTGTTGTGATTAGTTCATTTTAAATTGTTATATTTTAAAAGGTACTTTTATAATTTTTGGCAGAGTAACTTTGAAATAAACAAATTATTTATTACATAGGTATATTTGTAATCTTAAGAGTAAATATTTAAGACTTTTTTTTATTTATATTTATTAATTACTTAACTCATTTTATGTTAATAAAAATTTCGTAGAAAAACATGGAACAATTTAACAAAAATAGGTTTTTGTTATTTCTGAAATAAGTTTTTTTTAATAATATTTTTTGCACCATGAAATTGCGAATAAGTATTGTAAACGTTAAATCACTTTTGCAAATGCCAAAGTGTCACTCTGTCCATAAGCTTTTGGCCAGCATTTAGTGCGTTCGTCAGTGTGCGATGTTTGGTGCCTGGCTAATAGTTGTGCGGTTCACTGTTGGTTTTTTGGCCAATTATGAAAATGACAGCCTGTCTGGCGGCCAAGAGAAATTCCCTCCTCTGCTGCGCTTCCTAATGTGATTAGCATAACAGGCAATAGAAACGACAGCAGCCACCCAAATTAGTTTGATTAACAGGCCCTTAATCGGGCTTTGGGAGCGGATGATTTAATTCGGGGCTTAAAAGCCTGACAATTTTTGTGCCAAATGGTATTTACGAAAAATATGTATTCATTTTCCATAAATTTCACTTCGGTCGAGTGCGTTTGACGAGTACGTACATTGTTTGGGGATTTATTTATTTATTATGTTGTTAAAAATCCAAAAGCGTTGAACAAACAAATGCAATTAAAATTTAAGAGTGAAAATACACAAAACTGAGAGCAGCTTGAGTTGGTGAAAATGGAAGAAAAAGGCAGGGATGGGTGTTGTAAATGTATTTGCATATGTAAAATAAGCAAAAATATGTTTTTCCATTTTTCAAGTGGGCCTGTCTCTGAGACACTTGAGCTTGTACAACGACAACGAAATGCAAATTTAATAAAAACAATAACAATGTGCAATTAAAGATACGTCAAAAACTTTACACAAGTGCCAGAAACGGAGGGAGAAATACATTGCGGATTGTGGGAAAATGTTATTGAGTTGTTGAAGCTGAATTACCAATTGTTAAGTAACGATCTTACTTAATTTATTTGTGTATATTGTCTTTGGGGCTTTGAGGGTTTATAATTTGAGTTACTTACTTTGTGCAGCTTGAAATTTAATACAAATAAAAATACAGAAGCAAAAAATGTAGCTATAAGATGTATAAAAAACATTTAAAAAAATCAATTTTTGGCAGGTATTGCACACTTTTATAATTTATTTTCCAATTGGTTTTGATTTTATAAAAATATATTTGTATATAACAGCTTTAATATTGAATATTAAAGATTAAAAAATATGTTTAAAAGATAATAGCAAATGTTTTAAATTAATTTTCCATTTTGGTTTTGAGTCTCTTTTATTAAATAGTAATTTTAAAATTTAAGTTATTTTAGAATATTTTTATAAGCATAAAGTACTTTTCAAATAAATATGTCCAAGACCACCATTCCACCTAAATCCTAATTTATAGTTTTTTTTTTATGAAAAATGTTTAATGTCAAATTCATTAATTGTTTAAAGACAGGTTCATTTGTTCCAGTTTTTGTCTATACATTTTTCTCCCCATCATTTATCCACTCCTCACTTAATCTATCCCTCGAATGGCCCCCTCCATCGCTAAGCTATCCATCCATCTTGGAAACAACGATGCGGGAGACACATTTACAGATGGATGGAAGTGTTTCCTTGGGCAAGTGGCGTGACCAAAAGCGGAGCAAGTGGGTCATCAGCGCCAAAATAGTGGGCCAGTCCAGTCCATCTCATTTGTCATTAGATCGTTTGCCACTTGCCACAGTTTGCACATTTGATTGCAGGCCGGCTTTTGTGATTGTATTTGGGCAATTTTTGCAACTTGTTTGCAACTTTTTAATAGACCCGCCGACACGTTCTGGCCAAAGTTGGGTGTGTAGTTGGCCAACTGGTTTTTTTTCTTTTTTTTAGTGGCGTTCGCACCTAAACCGAAATTGGGGAAAATAAAGTCATTTATTTTGTGGCCGGCTGGAAAATTTAATTGAATGGAGAGGATGGTGGTGATGGTGGTGTGGGCACATTTCAACAGCTTTGGCTTAATTATAAGCCCCGAGCACAGCGACACTTGAGAGCCCCTTTTTTTGATTGGACAATACAGAAATTGAAAAGAGTCAACACAAATTATGCTTTTCTGTTTTTGTTGCGTTATTATTTTTACGCATTATTTACACACACCTTTCGGGCCATGTTTACATTACCATGAGGTGGGGACTAACACATATATATTTTTAAGCCCCAGCTCTGCGGTCCGCTCACGTTTTTTGTTTTTGCCAGCTGGGAGATTTTCGACCTCGTCGTTGTCGTTCTACAATTTCAATTTCAACGCCTTCTCAACACCATTCTCCAGTTACAATGGAAAAGTGGGGGAAATATGGTGGGGATTTCACCGACACCGAATCGAAGGCAGATCAATTGACAGCGGCTCAATTTTGTCATGCCTTGTTCAAAATTCTCATTTGCGTGGGCAAAATGTTGTCGTTAATTTCTTAAGAGGCTTTTTTCTTTAGGACGCAGTATTATTAACTTGAAATAGAAACCTTGATGGTGTGTAAAGCCATGAGGGTTTGTGGTCTTAAAAGAGTTGTCAAAGTAGGCGACGGAAATGATTGGGAGTTTATAAAGGGAATTTGATATAGATGATGCTGGGAAATGGGAGATTCCATTTTTAATGAGTTATAAAATTCAAGGTTACGGAAAGATGCTTTTTTTCAGTTAAATTTTTAATGATTAAGACCACATTTGGAAAAATAAATACTTAATAAAATGATATGATACAATTTGAACCAAAAAATAAGTGCACTAAATTTAAATAAAGAAAATAATTAAAAATAACAAGTACAATATAAACTGTTAGGTTTATTGTACTTAAAAATTTAGCTTAAGATTTTTTTTTTCTTAGTCTTAAAAAATATTAAATGAGTCAGTTAAAAAAAACAAATTTCAACAAAAAGAAAGCTGAAATGCTTCCTTTAGAGTATCTAATTTTCTTTACTTAAGTTATCTAAAAAATATTTATTTAAATTTTGAGCCAAAGATTTGCAAGTCCAACAAGGCAAAGGATTTAATCCCGTGAATAAATGTCCATCTTAAGAAGCTTAACTAAAACTATAAATTTACTACGATCACACTCTACAGGAGCTTTAAATCCCTTACCCATTTTCATCATTTAGTATCCCAGCCCGAAAACCCAGGATTAAGGTGTCTTTGTCTGTTTCACCTTCTGAGAAGTGACCTACTTTGAAACTACTGCATGAGCAGCAAAGCTCAAGATTATCGCAAACTAACGTTGACACAGGCCAACTAAGATATTATTTCACTTCCATTTTCAGGTTTCCTTTGACAAAATTCAGCTTCCCACCCACTGGGCTATGAAGGTCATTGGGGGCCATCTTGGGCATATCAGTGCCTCAAAATCGTCAGCCATTAAAGGCGCAGTATCCATTATAATACACAATAGTGTCATTGCCCAAACATCTAGAAGGAGACGGGGCTTAGTTATATATAATGGGGCCCAGCAAAAAACCAAAAAAAATGTGAAATATTTAAGGCAAAGTGTCACATAAAAATGACTTATCTGCTTGTATCAAGTGGCGGGTTGGGAGGAAAACCGCTCCGCCACGCGCTGGAAAATTGTCAAGCGAGGAAAACTCGGGGGCTGGGGGAAAATCCGAGGGGGCTTGTGGTTTGGGTTGGGGCTGGGGGTCTTTGGGGGGCTTTGGAATATTGCCCTCGAGCACCAGAAGCGCCAGTCGAGAGAGAGCTTCACTGTGCCGGTCGTCATTTTATCTTTATGCCAAATCCAGTTGGGATTAATTGGTGGAGGCGAAAAAAGGGAGGGTTCCCCTAAAAAGAGAGAAAAGGAGACAGAAAGCTGACACGAGATTCGTGAGTGTTTGTAATTTAATAATGTGAGGCAGGCCCAAGCTAGATTTGCCAGACTTTGCCAGCCTGATATCGTTATCATTGCCATTGCGACAGTAAGTTGTGGTTAATGTAGGGTAAAAAGGGTATAAAAGACTGCTCAGAAAAAAAAAAGAATTTTATATCCCTTAAATCTCTATTTATTTTTTGGTTGTTAATTATTTACATTTCATTATTGTGGGTAAAATAAAGTTTAAAATTTTAAATATAGGAAAAATAAAATACAATATATTTGCAAATTTTTACATTAATTTTACTTTATTATTTATTACTGTTTGTTTAAATTTCTTCTTAAAGGGTATCAAAAGTCTTATCAAACCACCAAAATGAGTAAATAAATTGAGTAAATTATTAAATTCAGGAAAAATATTAAATGCAATAAATTTGGGAATTTACGATACATTAATTTTAACTTTATTATTAATTTAACTTTTTTGGTTTAAATCCTCCTTCTAAAAGGGTATCAAACAGTCTTATCAAACCACCAAAAATGAGTAAAATAAAATTTATACATTTTTAAATTTAGGAAAAAATTTAAAATACAATACATTTTGCGACTTTACAATACATTTATTTTTACTTTATTATTAATTACCTTTATTTGGTTTAAATCTTCCTTCTAATAGGGTATCAAAAAGTCTTATCACACCACCAAAAATATATTTTTATATTGTTCGAGAAGTCACCCATGCAACTGGGTCCATCATTCATTCATTCATTCAAGTGGCTCGCTCAATTTGCGCTGCTCTTGCTTAAATCGCATTAAATTGGGCGCCTGCCTCAATGCTGTGTCAGCATACAATTTGCAAGCACTGTACATAGATATATAGACGACAAACGCACATACATTTAGTATACATATATATAAAATTGTACTTGTATCCGCCTCTAAATTGAGTTTTAGTGCATGTTTACCCACGCAAATTGCTCGACTGACTTTGCCATAAATCTAACTAAGTGCGATTGCGTGGGGAGAGGGGTGGGCTTTTGTATAAAACAAGGAGGGGAGCGGAGGGGATATGATTTTTATATTTCTCTCTTTTTATATGCAAAATAAATTATAAGTATTATGTACTTGACTATTTATTGCTGACTAGCAGACTTCAGATAGTCAACTGGAGAGGGGTGAATATTTAAACTGGGGAATATATGTACTATATATGCAAAATACATGCAGAATGTGTGGCAACTGCAGCTCGACACAGTTTTGCCGCAAGCGCCTTCTTAATTAACATTTATTGGCGCGCTGAAAGCAAATCAATCGCCATGTCGATGGCGTCAGCTTTAAATAAATGGCAAATTTTACTGAGACTGTAATTAGTTCGAAGCTAACCGATTAGTGACAAGTCGAAGTCGTTATTCACTGTTACAATCTTGGTCTTAATCGATTAAAACTAAAGTAAATGAGTACGCGGAAAATTAGAGTATTTTATTTATTTCTTTATGGATTAGATTTTGTAGGTTATAAATTAGTTTTCACTTTAACATTTTTAAGAATATTTTCGTAAAGTATTCTAGCTTTTAAAAATTGTTGTAACTTGTGACCTAGCTTTTAGTTCAAATAATTTTTAATTTAAGTTTAGATACATTAAATATTTTTGAAAATGTTTTTCAAAATACAAAAAATTGTATATCTTTGGTTCATTTATATATGTATTACTTTTAAAAGAAGACGAACCATTTATAGTTATTATTTAAAATAATTTTGAAAATGTTAATACTTTTTTTTTATATTTTTAATATAAAGGTTAAAGCTTAAATATTAAGTAAGTCTATTTTAAAACTTATTTCCAATAGGAAAGTAACTACCCCAAACTGTTGACTAAAGAGACCATTTAACTGACCCGTTTAAATATTTGATACCAATTTTCTTTACCGAATTTTTTTACAAAAACAAGTCTGTCGAGATGCCCTACTTCGGCGGCTTCATTATAGAGTAAAACCCTACAAGCGGTTCAAGCAGACCCGACTTAACTAATTAAAGCAACTCAAATAAATTGAATTTTCTTTGCAAACTGCTGCCCCGCCCCATTTTAGCCTTTGGCCGCCCACTCGAGATCTAAGCAAATGCATTCGCTTTGGCCTATAAAAGGCAATGGGCTAATTAAAAGAATTTGCCGACTTGTTCAGCGCACTCATCCAAAACTCTTTCTGCGTCGCTCCTACTTTGTGTCTATCTCTTTTTTTTTTTTTTCATGACTAGAACTTAACTAAGTATGTTGTATCGTGATGAATCCGTTGAAAGAGAAATGCAAATGGATTTCTATGTCAATTGAGACTCTGATAACTGGGAGGAAAATTCCACACAGAAAAAAACAGGGCAGTATAAGTGGTAAATCGACTAAACAATACAGAGTTTTAATATAAAAATAATTTTATTAATTTTTTTCAACTTTAAACAATAGTTTTTATAGCTTTAATTTCATACGAAAATTCAGTAAAAACTTCTTATTTTAATACGAAATAATAAATTATTCAATGACCTATTTTGATAAAAATGTAAGCTCTGTGCATCCCATATCATCAGCATGGCGATGTCATTAGAAGTCACTCATCAATGCACTTGACTCATTTTTTCTCCATCCAGTGAGAATTGTTTACGACTATTTTGCATACAAATTGCTTTAGTCAGGAACTGAACAAAAAATCGTATAAGCAACAGACCAGAGCATTATCTACATAAAATGTGTAAATGGGTATAATGTGTCATTGTCAGCGACAGACATGCATTTTCCATCATAGTCAGCAACAGAAGCTGAAAGGCCTGGCCCACACTGCGTATGCTTAATATATGGGGGGTGAAATCAATAGGCTTTTGTGCACCAAATTCAATTTGGTGTAATTTGGGTGGTGAAAATTTAAGTTGGGCAATTGTGGCGCACACTTTTGGACCACCCGCTGGTCAGCTCATAAATTACACCCAATTCTACCCCCAAAAATGGAGATTGACTAAGATAATACCACCCAGGAAAATCAAATCAAGACCCGGGTAGAAGACAAAGCGACGTGACTAAAAAAGAACTCGCTTTGAATTTGCATGTAAGAGTAAAATAAAATTTAATTACGCTTGTCGCCTGTCAGTCCTCATTAAACGAAAAGCTCCAGACAAGGATAAGGCAAAGGTGGAAGAGCGGAAAGGCGAATTGCCGGACGAATTACACGAATTCAATTAAGGACCCCAAAGTGAAGGAGAATTTCAGGGGAGGCGCACAGGTGCTAGAATTTGGATTCAGTCAACCCGAAGGGAAAGCTCACTCAATGAATTGAAATGGGCCATCGTATATGTAGGTTTCAAGGTAGTGTCGTTCCAATTAAGAGGCGAAAGTCTAATAATGGAAATGGGAGACAAAAAGGGTGGGAAAAATTAGCCCTAACATTGGGAAGAACTGAAAAGAAAAGATTTCTAGGGGTTCTTAAAAAATATTAGAAACCTTTTTTTAATATTACTTATACATAACCATTTTTAGTCGATTTGTTACAAATTAGCACGGTACATTTGTCATAAAATCCTATTATCTAAATAAATAATAAATAAGTCCTCATAAACTATGATACTTTTAAATAAAATCTTTAAAAATCGCACGCTAAATAGTCATACACATTTTTCATAAATTCAGAGAAATGTGTTTAGTTATTTATCAAATATCTAAATATTTATTTCATTAATGTATTTTCAGAACTGCTTTTAAAACACCACGACAGCCTAATAAATTCGGTTAAATAAAATAGGCAAAAAATGGTTTTGCCAATCAGGACAATATATAAAATGCAAAAAAAACAGTTCCCAAAACGATAAGCAAATTGATAAATGATAGGGAAATGAAAACGGTTGCCAAAGCCGAGGACATAAAATAAAATTGCAAATTAGTTGCATATCAGCTATCCATTAGCATTTCATTTTTGGTATTTTAATTGAAATTTCATATGCCTATGGTTTTAGTTGTTGGAGTGGAGTGGACTCTCATGCCACAAAAACTTTCTGTCAACGGGAAAATGGAGATGGGATTGGTTGGGATGGGAGAAAGATGTGCTCAACTCCGCTGCTTTGCATATCAATCTAAAAATCAATTAGAACTTGCCCGGGCCACAGAGGAGCCCCAGTTGGGGGAACTTTTTTCATTAAAAGTAAACGCCTGGTCGGGATTGGTGGGCCAAAATGTCGAACCTGGCAGCAGGAACTTTTGCACAAAATGTATAATTACTAGCGTTTACGTAGCGCTCTTCTATCTACCTTCTCTACCTCTTGAATATCTGCTTTTTAAAAGCAAAACCCGCTCACAGTTTACATTTGAAAAACAACGCACACATCCAGGGCACGCATGCTTTCTACACTGAAAAAAATTCACAACATTTTTTGATATATATTTAATAGATATTTTAATAATATCTTTACTATCCTTTTATATATTTTTTTTTTAAAGTTATTTTATAATTGTAATTAATTTTAGGATATTTGAGACCTCTGAACAAATTGCTTATCATATATTTTGTAACTCTAAAACTCTATAAATCAAAATATTAATATTGTATTGTACAAGAGCTGTATAAATTCATTAAAAAATATTTTGTTTTCTTAAAAATGGGTTTTAAAATAAAGAGAGTTTTGCAAGACTGTTTTTATACCTTAAAGTAGTCTATCAAAATTTATTTAAAATGCTCATAATTCTCAGTTATAACATATTACTTAGCCGTGCACCATATAGATATTTTTCCCAGTGCATCATCGCTGGTTGGTTTATAGAAAAAATTTGCATAAAGTGCGCATAAATTATGCCGTGAAAAAAGTTATAATACCATACTTACAGGAGAAGGGCTGTGCGGGGACGAGGAAGACGCGTTGTGCGCCAGATACTCGCCGAATATCCCTTGGCCCATCCTTCGCCAGGACTCTCAGGTGTGTCCGGGTGACACAAACTGAACAACTTTTCAACATGGGCGAGGAGAGTTACCCCCCCCTGATTCTGCTTACATTTAAGTAAAACACCCAAACACAAATACAAACTCCCTTTTGGCTGGCAAGCGGGCAACAAATTTGTTTAACAAAAATTTCATAAAATAATGCAAAAGTTTGTTGTTGCTATAATTCATTTGAAGGAGCCAACAGGACTCTGTCGCAGCTGTTGTCGCTCAGTTGAAGTTAAGTTAAGTTCTAAGGGCGGGAAAATACATTTCCCCATTATCAATTCAGGGGGAAAGTCGGAAAATGGAATTTTCTTAGGGCAATCGGGAAAACTAATGAGCGGCTTGGGGCTAAAATAGTTGGGTTTATTTGGAGGCTAAGCTGAGTTTAGGATTAGTTTCATATAAAGATTAATAGAGTTGGAAAATGGATACTGTATTAGCTTATCTCAGCAGCTGTCACAAAAGTTGATGATTCGAATATAACTTTCTGACAAGTTTATTGTTTTGTGTTGGTATTAAAAGAGATGGAGAAACTTTGTTTTAGTTAATCTTTTGATTACTTATTTGAAATGGGAGTAAGCTTTTGAAATTATAACTAATTATTAAAATATATTTAAATTATATGGTTTGGGTAAATGAAAACTTATGATAAGTTTATTTTTGGCTAATTTAAACGATTTAAATGCATAAATTTGAATATTTTATATTTAAAGTATCACAGATTTGTTAAAAACTTTTTTTTAATTTTATTCAGAGCGTTATTTATCTAGTCAAGTTTTTTAAATGACAGGGTTTTTCTTTGGGTAATGATTTCTTTATAACAATTTTTTTAAATGACAAGGTTCAGCCATCGGACATTTAAAATAATGACTATTTTGCTTTGGGTAATGATTTCTTTATAACAATTAGTGGTTTTCCCCGTAATATAAGGGTTTCCTGTATTATTTTCCAATAGCTTTATACATTTTCCCCATCAACCCTTAGCTGGCTTTAAATTCTTTAAATAACCCTCCTTTTACATAGTTAATGGCCCTGGCAGTGGCGCTGGCTTTGCATTCTCTCCATATCTATTTTATATAAAAAAGGCTAACGCTTCGCTTGCCATATCTCCACCGATCCCACTCCCTTTGGGATTCGCACCAGCTGCACTTTAACTAAACTCTAATGCAAAATTCATGGCCAGGCAGAAAAATAACCAGTGTTGTAGCTGGAAAAGTGGGAGGACATGGAAGACTTTTCTGCATTTAGTATGCAGCCAGAGTGGAGTCGAGTCGAGTCGAGTCCAGAAAATGACCATCCGGACACCGATGGTGACCACAACTACTGAACTGAACGGAACGGAACGGAGCGGAACCAAAACCATCGGGGGATACAAAAAGCTCAGCACGAACTAAACTCAAATTGGAGTGACTCGTTTGGAGGCTTATAAAAATTGCATGAAGAATGTGAGCAATGGCTGCAAGCCATTTTGTTCTTTCTGATTGATCGTTTGGAGGAATAAGTAATATAACAGTCCCCAAACTAACGACATCATAACTCAAAACTTAAGGGAACCAAAAAAAAAATGTTTTAATATTTGTAATAATATTTTTGAAATCCTCGATTACGGAATATGAATTAAAATGTCCCTATCAGCATGAAAAAAATCTTTTGGATAAGTTTTTTATATTTTCCTTTTTTTTAAATTTCACTTATATATATCTCATTTTATTTAAATATGAATCTTGCTTGAATGTATAGTTAACTTACACACTAACGGACGTCTAATCCTTATGCCAATTTAAAGCAGGAAAAATTTAAAATAATGTAGGAAAACATAATTTAAAAAAATTAAAACTATTTAGTATTTCAATATTAAAATAGTTAGAACACTATATATTTTAGTAACCAAAAGTTGTTTTTAAAATACATTCAAATGTCTTTGTGATACAAACGTTACCGAGATATTCGCAAAATATCCTGCTTAAAAATGTAGAGAGGATTCTGTGACAACCCTGAAACCGTCCCTTAACTAATGCTCCCATAACTCAAAACTTGGAAGACCCAATTTTCTTGTCTTTTTGCAGCTTCCCTCCGAAAAAAAAAAACTAACCGCAAATTAGCTTATTTGGCATTTTTACAGTCATTTCATTTAATTTACACAAACAAATTTGCGCCTGGCCAGACAAACAACCAAACATCCAAACAACCAAACAGACAATGGCGAGCCAACGAAGCGCGCCGTCAGCCCCATAAAAGTAATGAAGCTGTTTAGGCGTCTCTAAGTAGTCGTCGGAAGTTGGAAACGATGGCTCCTCCATGTCTTGTGTGTCAGCGGGAAAATGCCCTTGCCTTTCTTTTTTTTTTTTTTTTTTTTTGGGCGGTAGTGCAAGGGGGAGACTTTACCCGCTATTTCCTGGCATTAGTTTTCTGCCCTCTACTTTCATTCAAAATTCATGAAGTTGGCGCCGTTTTTATATACAAGAGAGGTTGAAAGCCTTTTTCGCACATAACGCTATATTGCTTAACGCAATTGCCCTAAACCGAAATGCCGCCAATTGTGTGTTGGCTCAAACGTCTCATTACGAATTTTTCTTACACCTTTACGGCTGATGATATTTCATGGTCTTTAGTGGATTTATTTCCCCCTTTTTCCCCTTTTCCCCATTAGAGCCAATTAGCGAGCGTCTTGAAGTCGTTTTAGTTTGATGGAATTTTCTTTTGTTGAACGTCGAAGAACGTCGAACTATTTTGCATTAACTTATTGCCTGTCGCCATGGCATCGTCACCTGTCCAAGGACTTGCTACAGGATGGAAATCTTCCTTTTGCAGCTAGTTTAGAGATGTAATGTTAAACTGGCTGTTTTAGAGCTAAATATAAAGTCAAATGTAGGAACATTTGGTAACGAATTTATTATAAATTTTAAATAAGTTCTTTTTGTGTTTAATTTATTAATTAAAAAATTTCCAAAATTCCTAGTTGCTGGATATTACAAGTTACTAAAACCTATTTTGTGTCCTTTAGATTTTTTGATATTGATACTAAAATAGGTGGGAGGATTTTCTAACATTTTCAGGTCTGGAAGCTCTGTTCTTAAATGTTTTAAAATTATGTCTTAAAACTATTGTGATAAAAATATTGTGCAAAATAATGAATAAAATTAATTAATTAATTAATAAATAGTTAAATAAATATATTAAAAAAAAAGGTCTGCATTTAGTATGTTAAACTTATTTATTAACGTGCAATTAATGGTTATATTATAAACAATTTTTGTTAAACCATTATTATCGATTTATATTTTTTTAAAATTTGTAATTTATTATAAAAACAATATTAGTGTGTAGAATATTGTATTTCTACATTCAATAAAAAAATATTTAAATAAAATCTAGCTAAATCGCGACAGCACTGATAGGCCACAGACAGGTCCGCCTGGATAAATGTCTTTTACTTGCCATATTTCACTGCAGCCAACTTCTTTTTAATGAAATCCACTTTCATATGTAATTTTGCCATCAGGAGAAGCTTTGCTGCTTTGCCTGTGTTCTCTGGCAGACGGGCAGAAGGAAGAGTCCTTGTCGAGGATGATTTTCCTGGAACTGGAAGGCTAGATGTGGTACCTACCTACCGCCCAAGACAAAAGCCGCTCGACGTCGTTGACGACGCTTTTCGCTTTGTGTCTGGCCATAATTTCCCCCAAGAGCTGCCTGAATAAAGCTACAGGAAAAAAAGGGAATAAAAAGGACGAGGACGAGGATGAGGATGAGGATGGGGACCAGGAGCTAGAGCAAAGTTAAGCAAAACTTTGTTATTTGTTTTAAGTGGCAGGTTGTGAGACGCACGCTAGCTACTCGCAGACTGCCTCCGAGGGTTGTTCTCGTCCTCGTCCTCGTCCTCGTTCCATTCAACAGTTCATAAAGTTAATTTTACCACAGAAATTATGTTAAAACGATATATGGCGAGGCAAGGATTTTTGGCAAATGTCTCCGCTTTTCCTGCCATTTTCTTCGGCTTTTCCTTCACTTTTCCTTCACTTTTCCTTGGGAACTGCAGCAGAAGTTATTGGAAATGGCATTAGGGCGCATAAGGTTAAGGAACTTTTCCGACAACTTTTCCTACCCCTAAGACACCGTTGCGTATGCGTAATTAGTAACCCAGCGCCCTCAGGTAGCAACTTTTTTGTTTGCTCTGTTATTTATGGATATTAAAGAGGAATTCCGTTCTTATTGAACTGTCAACCTTAAGCCAAACAAATTGGTAGGAAATCGAGAAAAAAACTATTTTGGAGAAGTTGTGATTTTTTTTGGGGTGTGGGACTAGAGAAATCAAAGCAGCAAGAACTTTTGATTATAACAAATGTTTTGCGGCTCCTGAGAGAGTGGGAGATGATTGCTGGTGGCCAAAAAGATATATAGATATATGTGTGTGTGTGGGCCTCCGACAATGACAGTTGATAATAAATCTCTTTTGGCCAGTCTATATGGTACATATATACAGTATATGTGCGCTATGCGCCATTAGAAATGTCAAGGGACTCGGCCAACAATACAGCCAAATAAGATAGCAGCAACAACAAAAACAAATTCGGGGCAAATAAATGTAATTCCTGTTTGGCACGAACAACTTTTTGCAAGTAACTGTCGGTTTGAAATGGTCATTTCAATTGGAGGGTTTTGCGGAAAGATCTGCAGATAGAGTATGATTGCCAGAAGATGGACAATTTATGGGTACTCTAAGAAAAGTGTTGGGTACTATACATTTAGGGAAGACTTTTAGACTTTAAACTATTTAGAAATAAAAAATAATTAAAGCACATGAAAGTTAATATTTCTAGTTATTATTAATTTTTATTATTTAAAGAAAATAAATATTATTTAAATGTTTATTTAATTGTTTGTTAAAAAAAAGCAATTTAATAAATTGTTTAACATTTTTGAGGCTATGAAAAACAGCAGAAATACATTTTTCTTTCCTTTGGAATTATATTATTATATTTATTTAAAAAAAAATAGCATTGTTAGACAAATCTTATAGTTATTTATATTCAAATAAATCAGATTTATTTCCATTGCCAACTTAAATTGATTTATAGGAATATTTAAGTCGGATTTTTGTTTTTTTCCCTTAGATTTTTTTGCCCATTCCCGATCATTTACTTTTATTTATTTCAATAAAAAAGCAGAGCAAAGTAACAGCCTGTCACAGGCCATAACGGGACAGGGCTTCTTTTGGCTCCTTCTTACCACTTTCGGGGCTGGTCTATGGTCTATGGAAAACTTTTCCATTTCCTCTAGTCAATGACAGACTCTTTTCATTAGGCAAAAGGCACTCGACGCAAAGTTGGTGGAACTTTTCGCTTGTTATGGCTGGTTCTTGGGTTCTTGGGTTCTGGCCAGGACTTGGGACTTGGCCATTGGACTTTGGACCCTGGTCAGTGCCTGTTGGGAGGAGGAGGAGGCATGTGACATGGGCAGACATTCCACAAGTCTGCACAAGTATGACCATGTAATGGCATGTGTTTTGCCGGCTTTCAGGAGTCACTTCATCTCGAACTTTGGACTAACAAACATTTTTCTTTTTTTGTATCTCCCTTTGCAGACGTTTGCTGGGAAGCCTTTAAGCCACCTAAAAACAGGAACAACGGTAAGTGTCAAAAATTGTTAGTAATATTTGTTTTTGAGGATGAGGAAGTGAGTGACATTTGCCAGAGCGCCTAATTGTAGGCAATTAATTTCTGGCACTGGCACATCAAAGCAACGGAAGGAAGTTTAACTGGCAGGAAGAGCAAACAAGGAAGACAGCAAAGCAAATGCAGCTGGTGTCCAGCTTTTTTTGGGGGTTGGTTTGGTTGGGTTTTGTTTTCCAACCCGAGGAACGGCACCGCGACTCTCTCTGGCTAACCGCACCTTTTTAACCCTTTATCTCGGCGGTTGGGGGGGCTAAAAGAGGAAACGACATCGAACCGGAAACTTTATGCAGCTCTAATGTGATGGCCGAACAGAGAGTGCTTGGCCGAAAAGCAATTTGCCTGCCATTGCCCGGCGTTAAGTAATAATGAAGAACGGAAAAGCCATATTAGATAGCCATGGTGGCGTATACGCAATATCTATGGTTTGCTTTTTTCGTATGCGTTGTACAGATGCGGGGAAATTTATAGGTCAAAACTAGTGATACATAATATAAAAAGATACAAAAATTCCAAAGAAAATAAATTAAACATTAAATAAAAAATATTTTGAACGGTTTCAGTTAAGTGTCATTTTTATAGTTTAACGAAATAAATATTTAAAGTATACTAAATTGATATTGGACTAAAATATGTAGAACTGTTTTTATATTTTTAAGCTTTTGTCAAGCAGCAGAAATATTTTTTAATATAAAATTTATAGATATTATCATAAGAACATAAATTGAAATTTACAAATATTAAAAATAAGTGAAAGAAATACTGATTGATATTTGCTTTAAAAAATAGTTTGGTTTAAAAATAGGTGAACGTAAACAGCTTTATTTTATTTATACATTAATAAATCCCAATGTATAATACCATTTTGAATTCAATTTGTTTTATAATGTTAACTTATGTTTTTGTTAAATTTATTTAGTCGTTTTTTTTTTTTGTAAACTTCTGTGTAATATTTTATTTTACCCATAGCTGTACGCATACATTGAAAGTCCCCTGTTTTTACTGTTGAGGACTTATGGAGCAGGTCAAAGGGTGTGATGGGCAAATAAAATATTTATGAATTGCCCAACCAACGGACGAACCGAAAATGTTTTGGGAGCGATTTAATTGCATTACCCGAGATATCTACCAGTCGATAAGTCCCAGGAAATAAACCGCCCCGCCTGCTCCCCAGGAAGCATGTGGGGGTGCGTGTGTGTGAGCAAAGGGGTGGTTGTGGTTTTTGGGGACTGAAATTGGAATTGGTTCGGCTTTTTGGGTAATTGTGGCTACAGGGCAAAAGGCATTACAAGTGTAGAACCTGTATCCTCGCCGCTTTATCGGTGGACTTTTGGGGTTCGGGGACTTATGTTGCCTGCAGACTCTGTTGCGGCGAAAATTTGCGAAATCAATCGTGTGGAAATTGTACAAAATGGCTTTCCGAACACTAAATCAAAGGGAGGAGAAGTTGTGGCAAGTGGCAATGAGCTTGACAAAGGATGAGACGCAAAAAAAAAGTCTAAAAGAAAGTGTAGAAAAATTACATGTGAAAAAGCAGCAGATGGAATTTGAAAATTGGAGAAAAAAAGGGTTTTTAGTAGAGCTCTGGTTAAAAATAAAATGTTGGTAACTAAAACACATGCTTAAAATATTTAAATAAAAATAACTGAATGTATACAAGGATGAATAAACTTTTAAGGAATTTAAAATGGCTTTTAAACTGCAAAGAAATGATTAAAGAAAGTAGAAAGTAAGTAAAAGTGCCTTTGTTAAAGGTCTTTAAATGTGTCACATTTTTAATGATTATTTTATTCCAATACTTTATTCATTTCCATTCCCAAACTCGAACTTTTATTCGTTTTAATTTATTTGCTATTCACTTTTGTTTGCTGTTTGCGTCATCAAATTCTATTTCAACACATTCACATGCAAATCGCTGTAGTCTCTTCATTTCTTTCTTTGCTCTTCCTGTTTTTCCCTCCCTTTTTGCTGTGTATCTCTAAGCGTTAATGTGCTCAATTGTTTGTTTTCCTCGTGCCGCATTTTCCTTCTCACTTTCCCACCCATCGCCGCATTGTCAACGCAGCGTTGTGAAAATTAATCAAAAAAACTTTGTGCCAAACAACATTTTCAATTGACAATTTAAACTTTTATCTTGAAAGACATTTTACATAAAAGTTTTGTGTTAAAAATTTTGCCCAACTAAAAATGAAAAACGTTCCTTAAAGGAGAGGAAAAGCTGAAACCGAAGGAAAAAGGGGGCCAAGTCACTTGAGTAGGCAGCTCACAGGCTATCAAAACTTTTGACGCTTAACTTGGTAGCACCAGGAATTTGAGGGTTGGGCTTTTTGTCTTGGCATTGTTTTCTGTCTTCCGTTTTCTGGCCCGATGATAGCTGTGCCTACGCAACGCACAACACTCGGAAAAGTGTGCTTTGGCATAGGTAAATATTTGGGGGCAGGGCACAGACCAACCCCTTTGGGTTTGGTGAAAAGGGAACCAGGCGTTGAAACCAGAAATGGAGAATACCACCCAAAACTTCTGCCCACAACGTACGCACTTTAAAATGGTTTATGCGGAGCAAATGTCATGGTCCTGACACAATTTAAACGAGTAAATTAATTAATTTTCAAGTTTATATCGTTTATTAAACTTTGTTAATCACAAAATATCACAAAAATTATCATAAATTTTAGAACAAAATTTTAATTTAGAAAATTTCATAATTAAATACGAAAAGTTGCGTTAACGCTTGGAAAATAAACTAAATTTTTAAGATTTCTTTGTATGTTATTAGTTTAAAAATTCTGATGTGTTTCTGCCAAAGAGTTTTAAGCCTTGTTTTTTAAAAATTTACATACAAGTTACCTTGGAGTTATTTTAATTAATTTATTATAATGCTAAAAAAAAATAATCGTTAAAGAATTTATATAAAAGCAATCTTAAGTAAATTAAATTAAATTACAAAATATCATTGAGTATTTTTTGGCTTTGCTAAATTTCTGTCCGAATTTTTTAATGTTTTCCTTTGTTAATAAACTTTAAACACTTTTGATTAATAACCCTTTGATAGGGTCTGGTGCCGCATAAACTTTTTAAATAATCTAACTAACCAAACAAAAGTGATTTTCCTTTCGGTCGTGTCTCTCCGTATTTATTTACATTTTACAAGGCCCGACAAGGACACATACAAGGAGCCAGGACAGGAGTCCTGAGTCCTGGAGAAACATGACAACAAGGCGCAAAATTATGCACAGAGTTGCCATTTGGCATCTCCCTCACACTCGCTTATGGGCCAAAAATCCCAGCAGCGTTACCGTTGTCAGCGATGATGTTGCTGCTGCTGCTGCTGGTGTTGCTGCTGCTGATGTGTGTGCGACAGGCAGCAACAAGGTGGGATGAAACCAGGAACAGCCTTTGATACAGACGCACAAAAGCACATTTAAGGAGCCCCACATGGATGGGAAAATTCAATATGGCGACAGGGTGGCTGCTTCTTCCCACTGCCAACTTCTGACGGATAACTCTGACTCTGCCCACAAAGCAGCTAGAAAAACCAAGAGCATCCGGAAAAGCAGCAATCAAGCAGAAGCGGGTTTTGTGGTGTCATGTGCGTGGCTTATTTGATAAACGTATACCGGGTCTTAAAACAATTTAATACCCTTTTTGAAAGCTACTAAAAAAATATATGAAAAATATTATTGTTGCGGGTATTCAAAACAAAAACTATATTTTCTGGACTGAAGCTTTTTAATCATTTTTAATAACCGCTACAAGCTAAAAAGTTTTATTAAAATATAAAATATAAATTTAAAATTTTTAAATAAATAAATAAATTTTTTATTAAATTTAAAGGGAAGGATGTTATTATTATATGCGTGCTATTTATAGAAGTTAGTTTAAATTCACTGTTGTAAATATGAAATCATATAAAATTGTGTTCATAAAATCTTGTAGAATTTATGGATGCTTATAAATGCTTAAATGCTTTAAAATCTAAAAAAATTATATTAAAAACTTGTATTAAAAATTATAGAACTTTGTACCAAAACATATTTTCCTAGGAAAAAGTCAAGGTTCATCATATTTCCACACATTTTCGTTATTAGCTTTATTTCTCTCCTTTTGAGATGAAGGGGCGGCAATCTGCTTTTGATGATGACTTCCCTCCCGATAAATTCCCTGCTTGTCACCATTCACATTTACTGCGATTTTATTGTGGGCATCATTTTGAGAAATTGTGCTGATTCCGATTTAGTTTGATTTCGCTCTGAGCGACGCACAAACAAAATGTTCGCGCAAACTTTTCAGCGGCTGAAACTTTAAACATAAATTGCTTATCGCATTCCCAATTCTCCTCAGAGCGTATATATGTACCTACTATGCGATAGGGCCTAAACAATAATTTTCATTTATGCTGAGATGGGAGATGGGGAAAAGTTTTTGGCGAGCTTGCCTGTAATCCAATTTACCTAACAACAATTACGGAAAAAGGCGAGCGCAAATTATGTATTATAATTTATGTTAATTACTCAATTACATTTGAGCCCCCCAGAAGTACAAGGAGCAGCCTCCACCCCCCAATTATAAATTCCAAACACAAATGCGCCTCATTAATAAATATGAAACGTCAATGGGGGCGAACGACACTATCGCAGGAAAAATAGGGGGAGGCGGAATATATATATAGTAAGGTGTGGGCGTGCCACAAAGATTACGCAAGAAATCAATATTCAAGTGGGCCCAAAAAAAAGGGGTTGAAGTACCTAGGAAGAACAGAGTGTCGCGCACTCCAAGACTCTTGAGTCAGGAGTCCGGGGCCCTTAAATTTAAATAAATTACACACGTTCGACTTTTTCAGTTTGACTAACTTTCTGCCTCTTACCCAATCTCGTCTTATTCGGCTTTTTCTGGGGGGTTGACATACGAGCCAGCAATTTTTCAAGGGCAACTTCTCGAACTCCACAAGGTAAAACAATAGGGGAGTCAAAGCTAAGTACACTATAAAAATTCAGGATATAATATAATGACAAAATTTTAAAGTAATATAAATGTTTTATTTAATAAAATGTTTTTATTATTTTATTATTTTAAAATATTGTTTACAGACTACTACACCCTTCTTTTAAAAGATTATCTTTCAAAATTAGTTTTAACGAATTTAAAACACTTTTATTTTCAAAATCAACCTTGACTTGAATTTTTTTTAAGCTTGTCAAATTAACATACAACTTTTCTCAAAGTGTATAAATAAAGGCAGCTGTGTGGGTGTGTTTTTAGGAAAGAGTCCCCTCCATTAAGCAATTTCCTCGTATGTTTTTTTTTATCCTGCTCCATTTTCATGCCATTGCCAGGCTGGGAAAGATTAATGAGGTTTTTTGACAGCGAAAAATTAGGCAAAATGTGATTTAAGGGTTGTTCGGGCCCTTAGCCCACCTTTCGGCTTTCGGCTTTCGCCTTTCAGCCATTTTCCCCATTTTCCCCAGTTGCTGGTGTGGCCAGAGATAAGCCGAAAAAGAGAGGGAGCGGAAAAGCTCTGGGCAATTTATTTTATTTGCCAAATAGTTATATGGAGCACGGCAGTCAGGCAACACTATTTATTTGATGATGTATTTTTATTACGAAAGAATTTATTAGATCGTGTTTGTTTCGCTCCCAAAGTTGCCACATTGAAAAGGAAAAAAACAGATGTTGGCCAAGCTTTTCTGTTTCTTTATGGTTTATGAGCGGCACTTATGATTTCTATTTTTAGTTGGGTTAATGTATAACATTTGGTATTTATTTATAGGTATTATATTTCACTTAATTTGATTTTGAAAATAATTAAAGTTTAGATTTACCTTTTATTAGGTACCTTTTGAGATATCTACTTAAAATGTGTACAGAAAAAATTCTTGTTAAGAATTTATTGGCAAATAACATATGTCTATATTTTTATTATGTACTGAATATTGTAAAAATTATTATAGAATGATATTAGAATTTTATCATTGGGATATTAAATACCTATGTAACATATATAGTGTTAAATATTTAAAAAGAGTTAAATGTGTTTAACCAATGTGCAACCCCTGAGCTTAAATTACTTGCAAAAATGATAGGAAGAAAAGTGGAAAATTGCTTAATAATGCATACTAAGTGAATGCCACAACGCGAATGATTCTTTTCGCCAGTCAACAACTGTTTCACGCCTTTCAGTGATTTCCCCGCTGCTTCCTTCAAAAGCTGGCATGGAAAATCCATCAAAATTAACTCGCTTCGACTGCGAACTTTTCGTTGAGATGTTTTTCACGCGACGCACTCAGCACCAATTTCCTGTATTTTTCCTCGTTTTTTTTCTGACCTAGGCCATCTTCTTCCCTTTTTGCTCATTTCCGTCTGAAAAACTGCTGACAGCTTAATGGCCGCCTGCTCAAACATTTAAAAATGAAAACGAAACGAGAGACAGCGGGGAAAATGCTCTTGTTTTTCATTTGAATGTGGGGAAAAGTGTTCTTTGTAATCATTTGATTTACAGACCGACCGTCAACGTTTCGCCTTCATCATCTTTTTATACACATTTTTCGAAATCCGCCAATGAAATTGTTTGTCAACGCATTAAATCTTTCAATGATTTAATAAGCGATTTATTTATGCATTCATTTGTCGATTGAAATGCTTTAAATGTTCAAAGAATTCTTTCAATTGATTGTGCAATTAATCAAGAGCCGAAAATGTTGAAAATTTAAAGCAAAAAAAAAACTATGTGCCCTCCATCAGCGCCTAAAAAATATTTTCTATGCATATATGCTTGGCCCCCAATTTATGGGAAATGGTTGAAATCGTTGAGTGCCTTTAGATCAAAGTGAGGGAAAACGAATTGCAATCAATTCCTTCGTTCCGTTGCTAATGAGCTAAATTTGATTTTATTGAGTTTTCCGTTCAAATTGTGCGATGGGTTGGAGCGGTTTTGGTTTTTGGTCTGTTCAATGGTTAAGTGACGTCAAGGCATCCTGGGGAGACGATGACAGATAGTGTTTGATTAGTTACAGATTGAGTAAACTTAAGGTTATATTTTATTTTTTAAATTTTTGTTTACTTATAATTTTTAAAATTAAAATTTCAGCATAAAAATGCTTCTAATTTTACACTTTTGTTAACAATTTAAAATGTCACCCTTTTATTTATTTATTAATTGTATAACTCATCTGATTTAGTAATCTATTTGACCTTGTTTAGAGGTTTCGTGTATTTTTCTAGAGCTTTTTCTAATTTCATGGGGCGCTGTTTTTGGGGCCCTGAAGCAGAAAAATGAAAGCTTGTAAACATTTCATTCCCCATCGGTGGTCCCTTCATACATTTTGTCGGGGGCTGGCAAAATTAATAAATTAACTTCCTTGTGTCATAAATCATTTCGGTTCTTCTTCACCAACTGCGAACATTTTGCGCCATTAAGCAGAAACGGCTTCCTCTTGTTGCGGTACTTTTCACTTACCCTTAACCAGAGCGAAGAACCCGAACCCAGAAACCCCAAAAGAAACCGCAGAGACCCCAAGCACCATTATCATCATCATCGTCCACATTCCAGGGATTTCATCATGAAGCTTGCATAATCAACGTGTTACAGCTGCTGCTGTTGCTACTGCTCCATTTAATATGGGCCTAGTTGGAAGGATGCCATTGGGTGAAATAGGTACACTGGGAAAAATGAGTTACGGGATTTTATATTAATCAATATATTTTAAGCATTTATTCCTTACTTAAATTTGCCTTTGTTATAAGATGGACTGTCAAAATTATTAAGGACCGATATCTTATGTTTTTAATCTATTAATGATATTATTTTTTTTTTAAGAGCTCATAAATTTATTTTATTTTATACGTATACCTTTTATTGAGAGTTGAGTAATATATTTGAATTTTTTTTATAGGCCTGAACATATATATAGACTTTAATGATAAACTCCATAAATCGATAGTTTTTATTTAAAAACTAACTACTTTCTCAGAACTATTAATCAATTTGAATAATTAGATTTATTAAAAAAACCTTTTATTTTAATGTTTATAACTTTTACCTAAGAATATTGATTTTTGGTATTTTTGTTGGTTTTTAAATTTTTGAGTTTATAATGATTAACGTTGTTAAGACATTTAAATGTTTATTTGGGCCAGACCTAATACAATTTTTTTCTGGTTTGGTATGTTACAAAAAATAGTAGTTTTAAAATGAATAGTACATATGTTTTTTTTAAAAAGTTAGTCTTTAGTTTTTTTTGAGGTTGTCTTTAGTCCATATCTTTAGTTAATTAAAGTTTTAGTATTAGTACATCACAGTTTTTATATACGTTTTAAGATACATACACCCATATATTTTTTTTTAAAGAACAGTACATTCTGTAAAGATGCTTATGGTTATAATTGTTTACAAATTTTGGTTAAGTTTTTTTTTAACTAATAAAGCTAATAAGAACATATTATTTTCTCTGCACCACTTTGACCACCCAACTGCTCTGTCCCACACCACCCAATCATAATTTGTGCTTTACATAAATTAATGACCCACCCTCTGTGTGGAGGTCTGTTTTTGATTTCATTCCGAACAAAAAATGCCTGCACATAAATTTTGTGAGATTGTTTGTGGTTTGGGGTGAAGCGCCAGGCAAAAACAGATTCTTAAAGGTGTCCAAAGGTTTTTGCCCCACTAGATCTCTGCCACTACTTCCTCTTCAGTGGTGCTTCTGGTTCTGGTTGTTCCTCATCCTGCAGAGCTCCTTCTGTTATTTACACACTTCTTCATGTGTTTTATGGCATGTTCCCTTGGATTTTGCAAGAGGGGTGAGTCCCTTGCAAAGATTTATGAGTTTGTCCTCGGTTTGTTTTATTTGGGGATGGGTTGCTGGCTTATGTGTGTGTTTTGGCCCCTTTAACCCCATACTGCCTCTTAAATTAAATATTAGTTGGGCGAAATGTCTCTATAGTATTAACGATATCCATTCTAATTTGCTCTTCAATGTTCAGCCTCGAATTAAGTTGTTGCCTGGGTCAAATCAATATTAACGACTTGTTCGAGATTTGTTTGGCTTTCAACCCACCCTCACCCACACCCACACTCGCTGTAATTGTCGTAAACTTTTCCACAGTAAAAATTAACGATCATAGAGCCATGAAAATTATACCAAATGAAACACAAAATACAAAGGAAGGGCAACAAAAAGAGCTGAAATCATAATAAAAATGCATTCATAAACATGAAATACGATGTGAGGCAGGGGTGATGTTCTAAGCGTGAGTCTATTAAAAGCGCATAAAAATAACTTCCCGATTTTACGAGTTCTAAAGCCGAGCCATAACCCCTGGAAAAATGAGACGGGGAGACAGTGATACCCTCATCGCCATCATAATCATCATGTGGTCGCCGTGTGCGGCAGGGGTTAACATTTTCGGCTGCGAGGGGGTGAAGGGGACCCCCTTTTTCTGCTGCACACACGGTGCACTGGCGGGTTAATTAAATGACGCCAGTTTAGTTTTCGTGCCGCACACGTGTTGGCAATTGTGGGTGAGCGGGAAAATGCATTTTCCCCCCAGCCCCATTTAGCCATTTGATGGCCATTGAATTAGAACAAGACTCGTAAATGGATTAGTAAAACTGTTTTATGACGGGGAATCTATCTTGCAACATCTTTATTTGGATGGATGCACTTTAAGTGAGACTGGAGATGATTTTTATTAGAAAAAGCTAATAATTCATTGTATTTTTTATTACTTTAGGCAATTTTATATGCTTGACTTGCAAAAATTTATGAATATAAATCTGTGTGTTGTTTGAGTAATGCACTATTTATAAAAAACCTACCAGCTAATATTTTTTGAATATTAGCTAATATTAGTATTTTTTTTTGCATTTAGTAAGCACTAATAAATGTGTTGAACTTTAAAAAAATAATATTTCCAGTTTTTGTTTCATTATTGTTATGTTTTGTTGTTCTGAACTTAAAAAAAAAAGAACCATTTACTTAATCTGGTTAAAATTATTTAATCATTTTTAAAATTAAATATTTAGTTCAAAAGTCTAATTTGTTGAGCAATTATTTGATGTAAACTGATAGCAGATTTTAATTAAATCTTAAAATAATATGATGTAAATTATTTAATTATTTTATGTTTATGTTATTTATTTAATGTAACAAAAAACTCAGAGATTTATTATCAATATTTTGAAAATGTTATCTTTGTGACTTAAGAGTCAGTATCTTTTTCCTTGTGATTTATTGTGAAAGCGCTGCTCTCCTGTTGTTTTTTAAGTTCTTTAATTAAAAAGTATCCCTTTTAATTAAAGCTCTGTTTTTGTGCATTTCTGGCTGCACCAGCTGAACTCGGTATGGTTCCTGTGCTTGACAGCTGTCAATCCGAACGGGAGGCCCAACCCACGACTCCTCCGCCTCCTGCCCACTTTGAAACCCACTACATGCAATGTCCAATGTTGTCCACATAGCAGCCGTCATAATTGATGAATTTATGGCATTTCTTGGAAATGAAACGAAACGAAACGAGCCAGAAGTCTGGGCCCTCGCCATCAATATGAAACGCTACTCGAATTATTTTCTGTATTCCGTATTCTTCAATCTCCTTGCTTTACTTTGTTTCGAGTGAGGCAAACGTGCGAATTGCTCAATTCCTCAATTCCTTGCAGCTCAATTCTTGCCACGCTTGAAAATCTTGGCGCGGCGGCTTTTCATTGACCGCAACCGAAGTGCAGAACAAGAAATGTTGAAATATGTGAGTGTAAAACCGACAAAACTCATTTTCAAATTGTTCGACGACTACGTGACTTCCGCGAGAAATAATCTGGAGTGTGTGTGTGTGCAGTGTGTGTGTGGAAACCCTTTGATGGCTAGCAGTGCAAGGGAAATGGTGTGTGGGGACCACATTATCACTAATAAGGAAAACGGTTGACAGAGTCTACACATTTTTAGAGTTCCAAAGTCATGGAGAAAAATATTTTACAAACTACGTACTATTTTTTGGCTTTAAAAAACTTTAGCCAGCATTTAAGCAATGAGTTTAAATTCTTTACTGACACGAGTTCCTTATTAAAAATTGTATTTAATTTTCTTTAATCAACTCATGATTTTTAAAAGTAAACTTATTAAAATTAAAATTTTTTTTTTATTTTAGAGAGCTTACATTGTTATACCTTATCCATATTTTATTTTGAAGCAACTATTTGCTTGTTTTTACTATTGGAATACTATGTTCTCGTTTTTCTGTTGATAAGTGGTTAGAAATATATGTAAAGGTACTAATTTTAAAGGAACTTTTTTTTTTTATGCGTATTCTTGTATTTAAAAAATATCTATTTAAATTCTAGATTTTATTAATATAGTTTTGGGCAATAAAGTAAATCCCTTTTTCCCGTAGGAACATCATAACTAAAATATAAAATCTTATTTTTTTTCACCCACTTCAATAACAGGCCATAAATTCTCATATCAAGTTCAGACATCAGACATGAGAGTTAATTACATTTCATAATTTTCCAACTCGCTCCCATCGTCAGTTAAATCGAGCACAAATCATTGGTGATAATCATCGGCCCAATGATCAGAGCATTTAACTGTCAATTATTTATGGGATTTTAAGCATTCAAATCGAATTGTTTCTTCTTTTTTTTATGTTTAACCACGCAAAAACGGAACGAATTAAAAGCAAGGCGATATAAAGATGCCTTTAATTAAAAACGAGTTTCTTCGTTACGGTTTTGATGTCTCCTTGATTGGCGCTTGTTTTGTGTTTCTGGTCAAGAAAGAAAAAGTCTTGTTTTTTTGAGGGGCAAGGACGAAGGTGGCCAGACGGCTGCAAAGTTGTCAAGTTAAATATCAAGAAAGAGAAGTGCCAGTTGATCTGTAAGTTTTTCCTTTTCACTATTTTCAAACACGTGCTGTGTGTTGGGAATATTCCCCATTAAATTCCAGAGCTTTTCCTCTCTTGCTCCTTCAAAAAAAATATATCCTAAAAAGCCGAAAACTTTTTCATTCACTTGTTAAGCAGCGCAGAGCAACTTTACGGCCTCTCTAGTTTCGTCTCGTTTTCAAGTGGACCGGCCATAAATCTTATGTTAATTTATGCTAAAACTAAAGACCAAAACAAATTTCTGTTGTTACCACACTCACACACATACACAAAACACAAATATTTTGTTACCAGTTTTTATGCCTTTTGTCGTCGTTTGCTGTGGCTGTTGATGACTCTTTGGACCGGCTCTTTGGCTCTTTGGAGGAGCCCTCCACTTTGCTTCACTCTCCACTCAGCCAAACTTGCTTTTGGCCCCGACTCGACTCGCTTGTCATAAAGAAATTTTAATAATGTGCGGCGCCAAAAAGTTTTTTTTTTTTTGGTTTTTGTTTTTGTTGCTGTTGCTTTTACGAGCCGGCGACGTTTGGGAGTTTCATATAAAAGTGTTAAATTCAAATGAGTTCAGAATGGGCTTAAAAAAAAGCAAATGGCTTTTCCAGCTGGGGCCAACAGGGCGTATGAAAATGCGAGCCATGTCAAGCAATCAATAAAGCATTTACGAATTTGATTATATAATAATTTTTGGTTACATAAAGCAGCGGGAAATATAACTTGCATCATATGTTTATGGTTATGTTTTTAAGCTTTTTTTATAGTCTTAGACAAATTGTTTGCTTTGCTAATGAAGTTTTGTTTTTGTTATCATTTCAGGTGTGTCTTTGCCACATTTTCAACTCGTAAGTAAACTTTAAAAATTTAACTTGAAGTGTTTATTGTAACAATGAATGTCAAAAAGCATTTAATCACCTTATTTACTTAATTATTGAAAATATTTATTTAGTTGGAAAAATGTAGGATTAAAATAGGTATCTGAATATTGAAAAGCTCATAATTTAACTAACAAAAAAATGCTAAGAATTGGGTAATAATATTTTTTATGTAAATTATTATTTTAAATTGTTCTTAATCATAATACATAATGAACTTAGATAAATAAATATGACAAATTGTTCCTCATTAAAATCACAAATTTACTTTCAATTCAGGACAAATCATTCTCCATCCAATCAAGCATTTTTAATGTGTTTTCCCTAGTCTCCCCTCAAAAAATGCCAAACATTCGTTGAGCTTTATTGAGGTATTTGCCTAATTTGACTGAGACCATCGCTCTTTCTTTCCGTTTCTGTGATTTCCTGGACGGACTGACCCACAAATCAAGAGGCATTAAACTGTCTATCTGTCAATCCCCCGAAAGGCATTCAACTATCTTGAGCATTTATCGCATCGCCATCTCCGCACATTTACATCACAAGAAATATCCGGAGATTTCTTCTCCGTCTTGGCTGCATTTTCTACTCATTTTAATGATGCGCATAAAATCCACAAAATCATTTACACAAATTAAAAGTTAAGTCGGGCATAAATTTACCAACTTAACACCCGCTGAAACGAGAGGAGGATCCATAATTTCCCAGGCCAAAAACCCACCTGACTGGGCCACTTTCAGTTTGGTCTCCGGGACAACAAGCTCTGCTCGTTTTTTGCCTTTTTGCATTTAGCATTTTCCTTTCATTAAAATTCCCGCTCTTCACCTTTGTGTTTTTCTTTCTATTTCGCCCCAGAGCTTATCTATGTCCATGTAATTTGCAATTTTCTAATTGTCGTTTGAAATTCAAGCCTTTGGCCAACACTTTGTTGGTCGAGTGACGTCCGGTTTCCTGTGTTGGTCTCCGCCTTTGAGACAAGGTGTGTTTTGTGGGCTAAAAACTAGGTCGGTTGGCTAACATCAAGCTACATAAAACTCAATTTAATTGAAGGTGTTCATTTCACTCGCGTTGCGTATACGCTCGCTCTGCGCCTTTCCTTCAGCACTCAACTTTAATTGCAATTAAGTTTCGGTTTCAATTTTTATAACTATTTTTTTTCTACTCATTTTTCTAACTTAATTGAGCACACGGCCTTGGGGGGCCATGCAAGAAAATCCAATTTATGCACAGAGCCTCTCAACTCTCGTGGCGATTTTCAACAGATTTTCTGGTTTAACACGAGTGTGTGGATATTTTTATCGCAATTTTCGACATTTAATTATGGCTACCCTGTTTTTTTTTTTATGGTTTATCTAAAATTCAAAGCTGCTTTTATATCACATTAAAATTGTTTTCTTTAAATATATTATTATTTTATTTATTTGTTATTTAAAAATTAAAGTTTTAAAAATTATTTATTTGATATTTGGAAAATCAATATAATTTAGAGGTTTTAAGAGGGTGAATTTAGTCTTTAAGAGTTTTAAAATATTTAAGGGAATTTCAAATTTGATTTTAGTTAGGTATTAATTTAATTTTTTATTTTTTGTATTTAATCCAATTAGAACAAACCACGTTATGCCCTATTCGATTTAAAACAAACCCCTTTCATTCTTGTAATTTATTTATATGGTTGACATTTTTCCTGGGCTATCCCCCCATAAATAATTCACAATTCATTGACATATTTTTATGAATATAACTTCCGATCGTTAAACAAGGCGCATAAAAAACGGCGACCATCACTCCACCTCCGAGAGAACCCCTTGAAAAAATGCCCAGCACCCCCGAGTTTATGGGGAGAAGGGCCCATTAAAACAACATGAACGCATAATTTAATTTATATTTTTTCAAGCGTGTTCTCGACTCTGGGGCGACACTTCATTGTTGCTGAACAAACAGGCTGGATGGAGGCTGCCCCATATACTATAGATATACGTATATATACCCCCTATATAGGCCCAGGCTCATCGTCAACCTTTTCGAAAATATAATCACAGCATAAAAATCAATTCCAAACGCGTGTGCAGAGAGCAAACAGACAGTACGCGGACCAGAGTCGTTGGAAAAAAGGGGGATACGCACACATGGCATCTCTATAGCGCCCCCCCTGAAAAACCCCTCAATCTCCTCCCCAAATGGCTTCCATGCCACCGCACAAAAATGTCACACATTTGTAAAACATTCGTGAGTCTGCAACGGGTTGACTTTTCCACCAAAAAAAAAAAAAAGAATGAACAAAATCCTCTGTGCCTCCGATTCAGCATCAGCTAAGTAAACAACATTGCACTGCCAAACTGCGGACGGAAAAATCAGCATGCAAATAAAATAAAATAAGCAAATAAGAAAAAACAATAATATAAATGTGCTGACAAGTTCTAAAGAAAACGCAGAAAGTACCCTGTGCTTATGAAAGGATATAACATGAAAACTATTTTGGGGTCTTAAGAAATGATAAAACATTTTTTGTTGGGTTTATGATTATGATCTCTTTATATTATCGACTAATCTTTTGTTTACATTAAATTGGTAATTCCTTAATTTGTAAAAATATTTTAAAAAAACTTTCCAGTAGCAAAACGATTGCAACAATTTTTCCAAAAGTTTTTGTTAAATTTTTTTTTTTTTAAGAAAAATATAGTTGTCAGTTATTTTTTTCAATTTGGACATAGTTTAAAATTTTTTGTATTTTTAAGAAAAGAGTAAACATTTTTTAAAAGTTAAATTATTTTTTAAACAAATTTTTTTTTTTCATTTGTTATTTTATTTAATGAAACAAAAAACTCAAAACAAAATTTATAGGGCTCTAACGAGTGTTTTAAGTTGTAAGGTATATAACATAAATATTTAATTAAACTAAAAATATTTTTTTATAACCCACATTCCAACAGCTCCTTGAGCCATCACAACCCTTTATTTTCCAGGGTATTGGGCTAAGCGAAAAAAATTGTCGCGCGAAAATCATAAATAGCTGAAAAACGAAGTAACCGCCTGGCAGGAGCCATGGCAGGAATCGCTTTAGCTTTAGCTTTTTATTCGGCTCCTGCTGCCGGATTTTCCTGCCGGCGACGAGGCGCAAATAGGCTGTCAGCCACATACCAAATGTCCCCCAAAAAACCTCCCCCTCAGTCCACCCACCAGTCACAGATGTGTGTAGGCGCATTAATGTAGCCGGCAAAAAAAATATATATGTTTATATGGATAAGAGAGGAAAAATGGGAAATACTTTTTTGTGATTTATGGGAATGTGTAGAGGAGCCCCGGAGATTTGCTGTAAATGCGTTGCGCCCCTCTTCCCTGCAAATAACCCCCTTTCGACCACCCTCTCAATGTCACACACAAAAATGTTTTACAAGCAATTTTCCAGCTGGTTTTTATGTGTGTTTGTGCATTCGTTTAACTATTTGGGCATAAAATATAATATGACAACGATACCCCGCCCCCTCACATTTTCCTCCCAATCTATAAGCTAAATTGTTTTTGCCTGTCGCCAGTTTATGGCCACGTGTTGGTGTCCTTCTGGCCTCTCTCATAATTTTCCCATCTCTTGGCTTTTCCCCTCTCTTTCCCGATGGCTCCTCGCTCTCTTTTTGTGTTTTGTTTTCAAAGTTGAGCATGGAAAATTTTTATAGCCAGTTCGCCATTTATTTGAGCTCAAGGCAAGCGCCCGGCGAAAAGTTGTCATAAGTATAAGGATACAGTAGAGATTCGTTGTGAGTAATATGGAAATAAAATGTGGGTTGTCTTTTAAATACTTTTGGATCCATTATTAATTAAAAAAAAGTTCATTCTTTGGTACAAACAATTAAACATTTAAAATATAAATTGTTTTTGTTTAACAAAAAAATGTTGTACCTAGTTATATTTTTAAAGCTTTTTTTTTTTTTTTTAATTTGTATTTATTATTTTATTTAATTCACAAATTACATATTTTCCGTGAAGTTTTGGGTTTATACTGCTAAGGTGCTACCCCATAAAGTTTTGACTGGTTTTTTGTTGGTTAAATACAGACAACATTGATACAGAAATAGTTGTTTTAGACATTCTTCTTGAAATTTTTCAGAACAAATTTTTCAAAATAATTTGTAAAGATTTAACCGTTTAAAACACATTTAAAAAGTGAAATAACGAGGTTATAAATAACTTTTTGTTTAATTTAAGTTATGCCTATTTAATAGTTGGTTTATTTTTAATTTTCTTATTTATTTTGTAGCATTTTTAAAATGTTAATGTCAAGTTTTCACTGTTTAGGTGCTACGCCATAAAGTTGTAAATTTTTTAAGTTGTTGCTGGCGCTCTCGAGTGGCATAAATCTTCAGACCATCAAGCTCAACAATGTATCGTTGTCTCTTGAGACTGACACACTCTCGTCTTCTCTGTCTCCTTGTCTATCTCTCTCTTTCTCCCTCTCTGTCTCTTAGTCTTTCTCCAAAACGTCAAGTTCAAGTGGCACTTGTCGCGCATTTTAACAACTTCATAGATACAATGGGCAGAAGACGTTATCCGCGGGCGAAGAAGTCGCTGCCACAAAAAACTTAACTTTGCGTGTGCCACTTGTAAGCAATTTCAACTGTCAATATCTTTGAAATCTGAATACGAGCGAACTTAAACAAATGAGCAGAATGAGAAAAACTGCTTGGGTTGACACCCGATCGAGTCTAATGGCTCAAAACAGCCGAGTTGGCAATGGAAACTTGTTTCTTGCCTCCTCGCCGAATACGGAATGTTGTGGGTATTGGCAAACCCATTTTGCTGATTTCGCAAAAGTAAAGTGTGGCTCAGCTCAGAAAAAAAAATGTAGCTCCATATAATTTGTATCGCTCAGATAGAAAAAAAAAAGGCGCCATCCATCAACAACTGTGACAAATGTCCGTTTCACAACCTTCGGGTAGCCTCTTCAAATCAATTTGCTTGGGATACTCACACTTCCCATACACCCGAAAGCCATAACTAAATCATAATTTATAGGCCCTAACCCCAGCTGGCCAGATTCCTTCCTTTTCTTTCCATTGCCCACTTTTTTTTCGCAAAAGGAAAACATTTTCAACAGTGGGTGGAGCTGTGAATATTGGCCATTAAATTTATGCCCAGAGATAATAACACAAGCGGCAAGTCGTTATAAGTACAGGGGAGTTGGGGGAGGGGAAACGCAGGATGGATATTGCAGAGGAGCCCAGTGGATGCGATGACTAAAAATAAAATTATTGCTTGGCAAACTCGTCTCGAGATGCAAAGGCAGCGATAGAGAGACTCTCCAGTCTCGTGATTCAGCTCCAGGTGGCAACTGCAGTTGTGGATTGTTGCCAACAGTAGAAAAGGGGGGTGGACAGGTAACTGGGGGGGCTGCAACTCGGCCGAGAGCTGGACCCGGGCACCTTGGCCAATTACCCAGAGCCCCGCGCTCCACCTTCCACTCGTTTGCCCTCTGAATGGTCTCCTAACCACAGCACAGTGGTGAAATATGTATTAAAAATGTTATTAGCTAAAAGAAGGTGATTTAATATTATATAATATATCTAAGAATAAATAAATTATTGAAATAAATATCTTTTTTGTGAATTTTTTGGAATACATTTCTTAAGAAAACAACTTTTTATTACCAAAAACATAGTTTCCAAATTATATTTATACATTTTTAATATTCAGTTTTTTTTAATAGAAAACAATAAAGATAAATTCATAAGCTAACAGAATTTTTATTAATTTGTATTAAATTAAGAACAAGTTTGTTTCAAAATTGACCACGCTTTAAGAAAATCTTTATTTTCGTTTCGGTTAAAGAATATAATGAAATGTCTCTAACAAATAATTTAAAATTAAACATTTATGCCTTATACAAATGCAGCAATCATGTTGTTTTTTTTTTAAAAAATGAGTTAATCAATCATATTGCGTTCCTTTATTAATAGGTATTAAAATAATAAATTTTTTTAAAAATTTACTTAAAATAATCCATATAATTAAATACTTGAATTATCATTTCTTATAAGGAGTTACGTGATTCTTTCTTAAATATTTGTGTTTTTATTTCTGTAGGTATTTAAAATATTGTTTGAATCACTGTGCTATTCTGCGACTTGTTTTGTATCTGGCTGCAACAATATTTGGTTGCCAACTTTGCCAATGTATCAACAGCGTTTAGGCTGCTGCTTCTTCCGATTCTCCCGATTTTGCTTCTGTTACTCCAAGTTGTGGTTGGTATCGTTTGGTTTCGGCCATGTTTGTGTTTGCGTTTGGGCTCGGGCCTCACTTTTGGTAAATATGTGTGGACGGACGGGTGCAAAGGGAAAGGGGAAAGAGGAGCGAAGCTGCAGGCCCTTGGCTAGCAGATTCCCTACTCGTAGGCAGCGACTAACAGCCAAGGAGAACACATCCACATCGACGTCCCTTTGCTTAGTTAACTATGCAGTCAGCCTTTCGTGTGTTTTGCCCATTCCCTGGTACTCGTGCTCATATCTGATATTGCCAGCAGCTTACCTTACCCTTTTGTGTGTGGCTGTTGCTGTTGTTATTGGCCAACATCATCGGATCCACAAAGTCATCAGCATCAGTATCATCCTCGTAGTCCGCAGTCTGCAGACGCTATGGCCCAATGGAGAGCTGTTTAACTGTTGGGCTCACCCACCCGGTGGCAGTCTGTTTGGCCTGCTAATATGCAAACAGAGCTGCCAACTTAATGAAATTGAAATGAGCAAATTAGACAACGTTTGTGCAATGGCCAGTAGGGGATTTGGTTGCGATGACAGTGCCAAGGAAATGTTTCCCAAGTTGCAAGTGAAGCGCACAGGAAAGTCCTAATAGCCGGGAACTTGTGCACCTTAAATTATTGAGAAGCGCAGAGAGAGGTCCTTAAAGCTGCACATGGATTTTTTGAGAAGCGCAGAGAGAGGTCCTTAAAGATAATTAAATTTTGTAAACAGTCTTCATAATTTAAAACTACTTTTTTTTTTTCCTGTTTAAAAAATCTATAAATTTCTTTGTCAAACCAAAAGAAAATAGTTTTATTTTCAAATTATTTTATTGTTATGTGGGTACTTGAACCATTAAATTAAATACCTATTTAATCCCCAAAGAAACCTTAAAACTCATCCAAAAAAGCAATAACCATTCCAAATATAAGATCACACCATGAGATATTACGAAAACCCTTGCAAAAATGCATCCCATTTGCATTTCTCCTCGAGCAAAGATAAAAGAAAGCAGATGAATCAAACAGAATGGACTTCCCTTCAAATTGCCTGTAACAACTTCCCAAAAACGAAATCATTTCAGTCGTTTCTGCAGTAGCCAAAGCCCATAAATCTCTCATCTCAATTTCTCAACTTAGCAGCTGCTGCCACATGGAAAAACTAGTCTAGCCATTAGGACACTCTCCAATAAAAATGCAACTCCCACAAATCGCACAAAAAAAAGTGGAGTGGAGGTGAAAGGAGAAGTTGGAGATACAAACTCACATGTCATGGACTTCACTGGGATGCAACTTCGATACCAAAAACATACTGATAGATACAAACGACTTCATGACGATACAAAAGAACCCTGACGATGATGATGATTTGCACAAAAGCAAAAAAGAAAAAGGAAAGGAAATTTATTTTTTCAACTGTCTGCATCATTGAATTGGCTGAGCAAACGAACGAATTGATGAATTGCCCTGGCTCTCAAGTGGCAACAGTTTAGACCAAGGAATACTGGGGATAGATCAATAAATGCAGGGAGTGGAGATTCAACTCATTAACTTACACTCCACAGCCCCCTTTTCTTTTGTTTATTGAAGTTTAGCATAAGGCAAAGTTAAACAGTCATGGTCTCTCTCATAAAAATTTATGTTAATTTCATTTAGAGCCCCCGACTGCAATCTGTGACTGCATGCGTAATGAGCTGGGGGCCCAAGTTAAGTAAACAGAGAAGACTTCCCCTCCACTTGCAGCTCATTAAAACATCACGAACAAATCAAAAATTTAAATAATGATTAACGCCAGCCCGAATATTTTCGATACATCCACCTACAACAGCAGAATCTCCTCCTCGCTTCTTCGAAAACTTCATGCTACAATTGAGAATTTCTACGAAAGATGCTCGTTTTGTGAAAATGCAGTGTAAACATTTAAAGTAAACAAAAAATATCTCGACGCCGACGTGAGCTCAACAAATTAACTGCAGTCGTTTTGGAGGAGACAACGCGTCGTATGAGCAACCGTTGCACCATTTGTGTTGATTTATTTGTATTTATTTTCCAGTCAATATAAACCATGTGAATTTTTACTGTACATAAAGGCAGTGTGGACAAAAAAACGACTAGACAAGTAAATAAATCAAATGCAACAGCACACGATCCAAATAGCTGAGATGACTTCAGCTTGAGTTTAGTTTTTCTATAGCATTTTCCTGGAAAATGTAAGCCAAGCGAGGGAAGAGTTTTGTAAATAAACAAAGCTGATAGACTTTGAAATAAATTCCAGTGTTGGAGTTGGTAATCTCTCTATTCAAAGAGCATGGGATTTTTCTATTGATTAGAGACGATTGGGTAAACGATTGATTGGCTTCTTTGTTGATGGGATTTATCTTGGTTTTCTTGGATGTTAAAATGATCTGCATTTGTATGATGAAGCCTAAGAAGATTTTACTGCCTTTAAGCCAAAACAAAATGTTATTGATTAGTATATATTTTTTAAAAATTTTTAGCTACAAAATAATAAATAATACTTTTTTAAGTAGCATATTTTGGTATTCACAATTTCAAAGGTTTTTCCTTTATCCTGTTCCTTTTTTTGATGCTTTAAAATACGGTATGTGTAAAGTGCAGTTTGCATTATTCTCTTTTCCTAGCCAAAAATTCCCGACCGCTTTTATCCAAAAAACCACCATGAAATAGTTTTTGTTGTGCATTAAAATTCCTCGAGTGTAATCTACTAGAAACGTTACGCTTGCAACCTGCCAAACTTTAGCTAGCCACACACACAGCCATTACCCAAGGGTTCGTGGCCTAATCTAAAAACCCCAGGCAAAAAGGAGAATTTAGGGGATTCCCCATTGCGAGTCAAAGTCATTTGCCAAAAGCTGAGCAGCAACAACAGCTCATCAACACCTTTAGTCAGCCATTTTTCAGCAAAGGCGATAATATGGCCACACAGGCACAGCTAGGAGAAAATACACTGAACAAAATATTTGAGATAATTTAAAGTTTATTAAAAATAGAGCAAAAATTGAGTTCTTCCATACAGAAATTATGTATTACAAATATTTCGCTTTAAATATTTTTTTAAAAATACTTACAAAATTAGCCATTGCGTACAGTATTTTAAGAATTTAAATGAAAAAAATGGTTTTATTTATAGGACCCCCAAATATAAATGAATAAATTCTTTACGTATGCTTAAAATACAACTAAAGTTGTCTATGAAAAACTCTTGACAAAATATCAAAACTTTCCTTTCTGTGTAAGGAAAGAGCGAGCCAAATACGCAAAAACCCAGCGCACACTAAATCCACTTAAATTAATTGCAAAAGGTGATTACGTTGCTGTTTTGCCTGTGGAGTGCGGACTTTTTGCCTGGCAGCAAACAGACAGCGAGCAGACAGCTGAGAAATGAAGCCGGGAAAAGGAGACCAGCCTTCTAGGATATTCCGCCCACTTTGCACCCTCCACGTATCCCACGCAGGATATCAAGAAGCTGCATAAGGGACCTGGGACCTGCGACCGGGCAAACGTCGCCATTTCTCTAATGCCAACGGGCAATGGCAAACACTCGACGACAGGCTGCGAAGCTCTAGATAGATATGCAGCGAGTCCTTGGTCCTGGCTTCAGGATCCTCTAAATCCACACTTCTCCTTCTCTTAAAGCCCTTTGCATTTTTGCACTGAGAAGAAGTTTAGTTCTAGTAGTTTTTAAAGAATTTAAAAGACTGGGTCCATGACCTGTTTATTGAGTACGACTAAATAGGATAAAATGTTATAATGTTTTTGATGAAAAAGAAATAAGTTTTGTGTTTCCAGATTTATAATACATATTTATTTAATACTAAACAATCTCTTCTGAATATTTTTTTCTTCTTATATATTCGTCGACTTTTTTTCTCCAAGTTGAAACTGTTGCAGGTGAAGGCAGTGGCATTGGCAGCGGCTGTCGCTTTATTTTTGCAAAGTAATTTGCAAAGAGGCGAGCCGGGAAAATGTCAGTGGCGGGATAACAGAAAGCAAGTGCCGCCAAAATGCAGTCAAGGATAAAACAGCAACGGCCCGGGATGCCAGGATACCAATAACAGGAGATGAAGGCATCCTGTTTCGCTCAAGGCTGCTCATCTGCTCTTGTTCTTCCCGCTCTGCTACGCAGTTGTTGGGGCGACAAGGTGTTAAGGTGTCTCGATGTCGTTAACTGTCATCTGCGTTCGCAATTTCCGTATATACGGGCTCATAAATTGCAAAGAGATGTGACATCAAATTGGAAGCTTTCTGGGTGGTATAGGAATTTTCTTAAACTTTTTATTCAGGATATTTGGTGAAACTTTAACACTCTTTTTCTTTGGTTGTTCTCTATAATAAAAAAAAAATTTAGCTACCATTAAAAATCGTAACTTACATATAACATATTTGTTTGATTTTGGTTTAAATATTTACTTATTTAAAGTATGGAGTTAAGAGTTACAAATTATTAGTTAAAACTAAGTTAACTTGTTTTACAAATTTGGGATAAGCTGGTAGTGTTTTATGTATGAAATATGAAAAACTCTAACATACTTATTAAGCAACATTCTTCATTTAATAATAAATATTTTTTTTACAACGTTTAAGTAAATTAGTTACCACATAAAGTTTAAAATCTTTATAACCAGGTTATTACTAAATTTAATTATAAGGAATAAAGTTAAAAATAAATCTCCTTTTAAGTGCGATTTAAGTGCGTTTTAGAATTCATTAAAATCCATTTACATATATCTTTCGCCACGCATAAACATTGTTTACCATTGTATTTCACTCCCCAACTGCTTCTACTTTTTCTTTGCATACGTGCGTGTTTCTGTGCTTAAAATGTCATTAAAGCACGGAAAGGGCGTGACTGCCGGGGAAATTTCAGGACGAGACCAGAGCAGGGAAGACCAGAGGCAAAACCCAGACCAGAAGCAAAAACCAGAAGCCAATCAAGCTGTGTGAAGCAGCAAATATTTGGCAAATATTCCCCACTCGACAGCTCATAAAGACCATCGAGATGTCTTCGACTGCGAGATAAAAGCCAGAAAACATCCTTAATCAGCGCCTAGAGGTTTTCCACCCACCACCCCGCCCTCTGTGGGTGGGCGTGGCGCGTGGTTGGTAAAATTTATTGATAATTGATTATTGCTTCGTTAGGTCGCGTTTTAGGCGGCGTTTTGTGGTTCCGCGCTTATCTCTGTTTGTTGTTGCAAATTGAAAATGCAAATTGCCCAGATGATTGCTCCTCCGCTTTCCGTTCCCAATTTTCACTCTCCCCAGATTTTCCTTTTCCCTCACGACTGCAGTTTCTTGTTGTCGTGTTGTCTTTTGATGTTTTGCCGTCTTCCTTTGGCTCCTGCTTTGGGGAAAAACAAATTTTCATAAATTTTTAAAACAAACACACGAGTTGGTTGGACCAAAAAAAAAAGGCTAAGAAAAACTCGGCAACTGAAAGGAAAGCGAAAAGCTGAGCCTTAAATGGAGTTGGGTTTGGTGGATTTTTTACGCCATTTTGTGGGTACCCATTAGTTTTAGGGATATTAAATGTTAAGTCAATTTTTTTAATACTTTGCACCATGTTAATGCTTAGTTTCCAAAAGAAAAATTAATTGAAAATATATATAAGCTTAAAAAGGATTTTTTATTTTAATAAAAAAAACTTTAAATTATTTAGAAACATTTATTACCATTTACAATTTTGGTTTTAAGGAAAATATTAAAAGAAAAAAAATAAATAAAAACAAGGTTTAATTTGAAATTTTATGAACTTTACTTTTTACAATTATTTTAAATGTAAAATGTATGTAAGAGGTAAAAGCCTTCTTATAAAATGGAAACCAGTTTTCTTAAATTTAAAAAATGAAGTTTTTTCCATATAACCTATAATATTTTACATATCTATTGACCAACATTCTTCCGCATTATCAAGCTTATAATTTCATCCCTTATTTGCCGACAGAGGGTATCCCATTATTCATCAATCTCTGACATAATAAATACAATTTTTTCCAGCCTCTGTTGCTGCTTTTGTTGTTGCTGTTAGGACGTGCCTATGTGCATTGCTTTTGCTCACCTTTTGAGCTTTTAAATTATTTTCCAAGCACGTAGCTTCTGTCGGCTGTTTGCGTATTTAAACATGGCCAACATGGGTGGAGGGGAGGGGGGCTTTCGAGTGGAGAGTGTGTGGGGAGGGGAAGTGAAAAGCGCGTAGCGGCATTCGCTTTGCCTTTGCCTTTAAAAGGATTTGCGCAATTTGCGTTTTTCAGGGGTTCCGGGGGTTTCCTTTTTTTCAAGGGGGGTTTTTTTTGGGGGGGGAGGTGATGGGTTCGGGTTGTTGACAAACAAACAGCGGCGTTGAGTGACGCCGAAGACAGCGAAGGACCTAGGATATGCTGAACAGGACAAGCGGCAAGCTTTGTGTTTGACAATGTCCTTGCTGATGTCGCGTTTCGCCCCCACATTTGCCCCCCCATCTCCTCGTACGTGACTTGCATTTTATTTTCCACCAACCACCCAACCTTACGCCCACCCATCCATCCGCCCACCGGAGAAACTCGTTAGTAATTTGCGAAAAGGAAAAAAGGCTACGAGAGAGATTTTCAGCCACAGATAGAAATGCGGAAAAACAGGAGATTCCCGCTGCATGTTTTCAAAGCAATCAAATGCTCGTCTATATTCAGCAGCTAACTAAAAATATAAAAACCTCTACACATTTTTTTTGGTCAAGTGCCCACAAGTCTGTACTATTTTTTGGGCTATTTTAACTGCAAATAATTCCATCATCAGTTGAGAGAGGAAAGCCGGAAAATTTTTGAAACTAAATAGAAACAGAAACCGGCAAGGGCAACGATTGATAGCCACTTGAAAAGCGGCCTCTGTTTTTCCTCCATTTTTAGGTACACAGAAAAAAAATAGTACAAAAATATATTATTTTATTATATTATTATAATTATAGGTATATTATATAATTATATTATATTATTATTATTATTATATATAATGTTATTTGAAATGAAATAAACTTATCTTAAGATAAAAAAATATTACAATTTAAAAACTTCTGTAAAAAGAAAGTTATAGCAAAAAAAAAAAAAGAAAAGACATTATTTCAAAAAGACTAAAACAACATTTTTTGTGTTAATAATCTTGTGTTTAATATTTAAAAGACCACATTAATTACTATAGTAAATTACAATTACTAAAGTATTGCAAAAAAATCAGAACAAAACTATAAGGCTTGTTGTTTTAGCCCAAATTTATTTACTAAACTTAATCTGTTTTAAATTTTTTTTAAAATTTTAATTTTTATTAAAGTAGTTTGTTTTATTTTCGTGTATTTCCTGAGATTGCCTAGTGCACTGAGAACCGAGTTTATTTGGGTGGGCTTTTGGCACAGTGGGACACAATGAGAAGTGTGTGCACTTGCACACCAACTATGGTACTCCTGAAATTGGGGATCCCAGCATGTGCAGTTGGAAACATTTGTGGGTTTTTTTGGGTGTGGGTGGTTTTTGGGGGCTTATTCAATCCTTAATGGCCTCAGTCGCAGCGTCGAAAGAGTTATTGAAAATGTTTTATTGTGTGCATTTGATTGCTGTAAGTGTTGAGGTCCCTCCCACCGCACGAGAGTGTGTGTGTGCACGGCCTGGTGTCTAACTTATAAATATTTCAATAACATTTGGAGTGCGCCTGCCTTGCAGACAGCCTGCTGCTGCTGCTGGTCCTCATCCTCTTCCAAAATGTAAATGCACTTTCCATTGTGTGCGGGTGTCTAGTGCTTTTGGCACTCCACATTTAGATCGAAGCAAACGGGCAGGCTATAGACGTGGCACTTGCCATATTTGGACAGCCCATCCAAAAATCAAAAAATATCCATTGCAATCGAACAGCGAAAAGGGGTTTATAGGATAAGAAGATCATGATAGGTTGTTTTTTAAGTTTAAATCAGTGTTTATTTTTTATAGTTTTTATACCCCTTTTTTATAATATTTCAAAAAAAATCATATACTTAAATATTTTTTTAAAACGACATCAAAACACAGCTTTTAAATTCTTAAACAAATCATAAATTCAATTAATGATGGAAACAGCAAATACCTTATTTATAAGTCAGGTTTAAAATATTTAAAAATTCATTACGTTAATCATATCCACAAAGATTGATAAAAACTGCTTATAAACTAAATTTCTAAATGAACATTTAAGTTACTGTTTTTTTAATTGTTTTTTTAAATGTGAAGAACTTAAATGTTTTTTTTTTAAGCAAATAGAGAATAAATAGAAAATCACACAGCTTACCCACATAATTTATCATTTTGAATTTAAGAATTTAATCTTTAAAATTTTTAAATATTTTTAGAACATCTTAAATAGCCACAAATATTTTTTGGTATTTTCACCGCATAAACGCTCCTTTTGACCAAATTTGCATGGGCTTTTGGTTTGCGTTAGCTAGCATTTTGTTGGTTCGCTAGATGAATTCTATGGCACGTTCGATATGGTTCGATATGCACACACAGACGGCAAACACTTTCAATTGCCAGAGTGTGTGTGTGTGTGTGTGTGTTGTTTGGGCTTTAAAAACTTTCCACAGCCGGGCCAAAAGAGTTTTCACCCATCGACTGATGCAATCGTGGCTCACTTCATTTTCCTGCCGGCACGAGCACCAAAAAAAAAAAAAGACATCGAAGCCTTTGGGCCTGGCCTAGAAAAGTTTAACTCAATTACGGACCAAGTCGACACACGTGACTAACTGGGATTCTGTATCAGATGAGGTAGGGTTCGGTTCGCTGAGGTCATCCTAGATTCGACTGGCGAGGAGTGAGCCCAAAAGCTGGCCAAGCATTAAGCAGGTCGACACAGGCCACCTACAAATCCCTTTTTCAAAACTCATTAGCACAATTTTGTGCCTTTCAATACGGAGTAAGGAGGCGAGGGGTCTGGAGATTTCTGTGGGAGTCTGCTGAGGCTAATTTGGGCTGGCTGACAAAATTTATGCTGATTGTGGGGCAATTTACGAAAATTTCTCCAGACTACAGTTGGAAAATTGGCCGCTTGCCTGCCAGCCAGTGAATGTGGAAACCTTTGGCCCAAAATACAAAATGTTCTGTTTTGTTTTCTAGGGACTCAGCCTTGAAACAATGAAAATAAAAGAAAAAAAGACCTTTGGCCTTTTTTTTTCAATTTTAGTTACCCTTTGCGTATTGTATTTATTTGTTAGGTGGGGTCAAGACTTTTTAAACTCTTTTTTTTTAAACAAATTTTAAGCTTAAAGTGAGAAAAATAGCTTGAAAATCTTAAAAGGTAGAGACCATTGTTGGTGGGTTAATGAAAAGTACTAAAAATTAAATGATGCTTAAAAAACGTGTTTTTTACCTAAAGAATTTTAGAAAGGTGAAATTTAAAGTTAGAACTTAAATGTAGCTTATAAATTATAGTGTTAATTAAATATTTATACCCTCCTGTAAGTTTTTTCAAATATTTCTTTTAAAGTTAAGGCTGAAATATTATAAAAAGTTATTTTCTTTAGGATTTTTTTTTTTTAGTTAACATAAAACTTTAAGCTATTGAAACCTTCTCCATTTCTTCAAAATTGTAAGCTAAATTTACCTCTTTTGTTTCCTTTTTCAGAACCCGCTTGACTTCTGTCTAGTTTATTGAGTGCAGCCGCCAAATACGGTAAGTCAAAAAAAAAGAGTTAACCTTTTTCCACTGCCCGACTCTATATATGCAAAGTAGAGTTAAATGATTCAGAGCTTGGGGGAGTTGGACTCCTTGTGCATACATATAGAAATTGTATAAGACCCCCAGACCTCTTTTGGTCGTCGCTTGGTTTCCGTTTCCGCTTTTGGCTTTCGCTTTTTCATTTCCGCCTAATAAACTACATAATTAAACTGGCAGGCAATGGGATTAAAGGATTCAGCGGCAGAAAGCCCCCAAGGAGTCCAACTCACACACACACACACACATTCACTTGAGCAGCCTCAGCCAAAGTTTCGTGGACGAATTAAGCTAAATTAATTTTTGTTCTTTGCCGCTGTTGTTGCCAATGCTACTTAAGTCCTTTGACTTTTGCCTCGTTTGATGATGAAGCCCTGCCCGCTAGTCCTTTCTTCTAATATATGTGCTAGCCTCGTAGCGTCGTCTTCTTAAATTAATGATGTGTTTTATGCTGCTCCTGTTGTGGGCCATGGCTAAGAAAAAAAGTATATACAAGAAAAAACGAGGGAAAAAATCACAGCAAATGCGATTTAGACGTCGAAAGCGCAGCATTAGCAGTAAATAAAATAGGATAATGCGGCAAGTCGACCGCATGGCAGAAGCTAACTACCGTAGCCAAAATTAAGGACAGTCAAAAAAGGAGGTACAGTGGGGAAAAATATAAATTAGCAAGGCGACTAAAAAATTTAAATATTAAGTGATAACAAAAAAATCATACAGTTTGTTTAAAGTTTACAAAATTTAGAGTTTTTAATGATGGTAGAAGTTCCCATAAAAATAATATTTTTTTTATAAAAATATTTGTTATTAATGAAATCCTAATTTATAGATTGTTCTATAAACAATATTTTTTTGTAAAATTAAATCAATAAACAGAGTTGTAAATGTAGTATTAAATTTTTTTTTTGGCCTACTAGTTTGTTTTTTAAATATTTAAGCAGGAAATTTATATAGGTTAACTTTAAAAATTAAATATTTAACATCCATCGATTCCATTACCAAAAAAGAATAATGTGTATGCAAAAAATACAAATTAGTAAAGATTTACAGCAAACACTGGATCTTAACATATCTCGTAATTAAGCTCAGAAATCCCATTCACATTGAATTAACCCAGTTGAAACGATTTATGGCCTAAGAGAGTATCGCAAACAGGACAGATGCTGCAATGCAGGAAGCCAAAGGATACGCAATTCTTGGCTATGACAGGCTAAAGGATTATGTGCCCTAAGCCACCCTTTACTCTTTTTTGCTGTCTCCTCGCCATCTATCTCTGGGTAAGCCAGCAATTTTTCATAGAAAGGAGGGCCACAGGACCACAGGAAGCAGGGGCGTTACACCTGGACTTCTAGAATAAACCACAAAAACCATAGAATGACTTAATACAATCTGACTGCTGGCATCGATAAAGACAAACAGAATATCTCGGCTGTGTGTAAACAATATTTTAAGGGTACAAATCGCTCTCACAAGAAGGAATCAGAATTGCTCCGAGGTCTCTTACACAAATATTTTGACAAAACGCCTGCTGTTTTCCACATAAATATTTATATTTGCCCCGCCTGCCGCCTGCCACACACACACTCCTCCCACTCTTTCCTTTCGAAATCCAGGATCCAGAATCAAGTATTCAGTATTCAGTATCTTATCTTGTGGCATCTCTACCTGCCGCAGACTTCGAACATGAACCAGCATCATTGTATCTGTATCTTTGTATCTTTTTGGCATCACACGGGCGCATTAATCTGTCGTGCGTATACAAATTCAGAGCCCTGTCCCTGTCCCTGTTGCTGTCCTCGGAAATCGAATCCACAAAAATGCAGTTAAATAAATTACAAACGCTCTGTCACCCAGCGGTCGAGGAGTTTATTTTTTTTATTTATTTTTTGTTTGGTTTTTGGAGTCGCATGTCGCGGCTTTATCGTTCGCCGGGCATCGTTTTGGCTTTTCTTATTCGAATTTTTCTCTCTTTAATGAATTTCTTGGTTTTTGGTTCTTGGTTCTTGATACTTGGTTCTCCTTTTTCCACTTCTCCTTTTATCCTGTCCCCCGATCTGCGTGCTAATGAAATAAATGTCCGCACAGCAGAGTCGTTTTCGAATAAGTTCTCAAGTTACCCGCTGCATTGGAACTCTGTGACATTGCCCACATATGGTAAACGTTCGCGGCTGATAAAAAAAAAACATATATATACTAAGGGGATACGAAAATACGATACAGAACAAAATGCATATAGGAATTATGAGACAGTCATGGCACATAAATTCCTCAATGTGTGTGGGATCCCAACACTCAACTGCCGGGGAGTGTTTCTTTTCAGCTTGAGAAAGAAAGAGTAATCTTGGATAAATCTTGTTGGGGTGTTTTTTTTGTGGCTCGTTGAACAAGTTTATTAGATTGATTTATTCTGGGGATTGTAATTTCTTTATTTCTTTATTTGTTTGAAATTTAAATCGTGCCGCCAATTAATTGGATATATGAGTTATCGTTTAGGGATTGTTCTATGCAAAAGTCTAATTTAATTTGATTTAGTTGCGCAATAAAAAGTCATAAATATTTTTGTAAGGGTTTTTAAGCATTAGCTGATTTTAAAATTGATTTATTTTGTGTCCAATAAAATATTGTTAATATTTGGTAGCTTATACATTTTTGAATTTCAGTTTTAGGTTAAAGCGATCAGCGGATAACTTAATAAAAACTGTTTTTAAGTGTTTTTTTACTACAAATATAAATAAAAAATATCTTTAAGTTTGTTTAAAAATTTTATTTAGATTAAATTTGTTCCTTCATTTTAACTTAAGTTTTTCCTTCCATTCATTGGCCCAAAAAAAAAATGTAATCACACTTCGTATACAAAACCAATTGACATTGGCAATAAATATTCCTCAACTGTGAGACTATCTCCTTGCAGTTTTTTCTGCTTAATTATTAATTTCGCATTTACCGCAAAACGTTTATTGGACTTTGTGTTGCTGCTATCCTGGTATCCACTTAGCCCCCAACCACCCAATTCCCAACCAATCCAAATCCAAATCCAGAGAAGCCGCAAGCCGAAAGCAATCTTCCTCAGTCGTCAAACTTATTTCCTCAATTGCATAAATCGAACAGAAATTTGTGTTTTGGCGCGTGTCACGAATGCGCAAAACAAGTTAAAATACCCGAAAAAAAGGAAATAACCAGAAAACCAAAGCGGCAAACTCCTTTCCACTAATTTTTCCTGAGCTTTCGAGACAATGTGACAAGGTCTCTGGCCCACTGCTGCCCCCAAATATCAGTCTATAGTCTGTTTGTCACCCAAGTCATTTACATGCTCCGCCCGACTACGTGACTCACATATATATCAGGAGCTCTTCTTCTGAGGCATTTCTGTGGGGATTTCTGTGGTTGGGTTGCCACTGACTTTGGTGACTTGGCCTGAGCCTGTGCCTGGGCCACATTTGATCAAAATGCGAGCGTCCGCCGGGAGACAGAAAACCAGACTGGGACTCAAACTCAAGTGAGTCACGAACGCGCATCGATAAAATATTTAAAATTCACTTCTAACATTTTGGCCCGCTCTACTCGTCACCAACATCGATTACTCAAGCCACTGAAGATTCAACGGTAAACTGCAGCACGTTGAAAAAAAATGTATAGCTTGTATAAATATATACATATATATTTTATCGGCAGATATATAGCTCTTTTTGAAATTAATACAAAAAAACAAAATAAAAAAAGTTAAAATACAAACGTAAAACACATGTATTTGTTTATTAAATACAAAAAGGTTAGACCTAAAATAAACATATTTTTTAAAATACGTTTTCGAAACCGATTCACATTTTGTGTGCCTATAATTGAAAGAGACAGTACAATAAAGGATACTATTTTAAGCGGTTGTAAAATGTTTCTAACAAAAGCACGATATTCATTTAAAATTAAAAGCCAATTTTAAAAATTCCAAATAAGTCAAATTATAAATAATTTTCCAGAAAAAAAATGAACCTAAAGTGTCAAAAGGTAAGGCTTACAAAATCTAGGTTAAAGCCGTTGTAAAACAATCTTTTGGTATTAGCAGATTTTAGAATACTTTTGTCTGAATTTTGTGCTCCTCAAAAATTGAACTAAAAAACCTGAAATTTATGTAATTAATTTCTATGAGTTAGAAATTTATTTTCTGTGTTTTTATACAGTTTTTAAATATTAATTTACTTTACAAATATTCCAATTGCGCCTTTTAAGCAGCTTTAACAATTATAAAACTACTTTTTGAATAACAGCTTTCATCTGAGTGTAGATAACTGTTGTTTCAACTGCAAGTTTTGTGTTGGCTCTGCCATATCTTGATAAGTCTGAAATTGTGCTTTGATTTATGCCCGTGCCGGTTGCACTCTCCTGGCCAAGATTGTATCGAAGGTAAACACAGCGCAGAAAGCGTTTGCCATCGAATCGCACCTGGGGTGGTCGGGTGCTTCAATAAAAGTTGCACTCGCATTCGCACTCGCAGTTGTCATTGCAATTTCAGTTTATTAGTTTTGCTATTGAATCACATATCAATGCATTTCTCATTCGCAGTGCGAGTGTGTACCGACTGACAGATACTCGCATATCTATAGCTTCATAATGCCTTTCGGCTTCCGATACAAGCCATGTGTGATGATTGTTTGTCATAAATATCTGAGCTGGATTTTATTGCTGTCACCTAGGGGAACTCTTGGAATTGCAAATCGGTTGTAAATAAAATTGGCACACAATAATTTAGAAAGTCTTAAATAATTCATATGGTTTTACTTAGTCTGATCAAAAGGCTAAAATCAATTATGACATTGTCATAAAAATGGTTGACTAATTCTGGTCTTTAATAAATATCATAAACAAAATAAATATTATGTAGGTCCTTGTAAATTGTTTTTGACATTATCTTTTTCTAAAGTTAATACTATATTGGTTTATTTTAACCTGACTGTACTTTAATTTTTTTACTGGTAAATAAATTGTAAATGCAATTTTAATTTGATTAAAATAACCCAACAACTTTGGAGATTTTTGATGTATCCCTCTTTTAAATTACCTACATTTTTTTTGTTTAAATTTTTTGATCGAAATTTGAAAGTTTTTGATGCTAACTTGACTTATCTTCCCCGTAAAAATGGATAAATTACCTGATGGTGTCCGAAGATTTATCCTTGGCAAATACTGAAACCATACCATGAAGCCGTAGGCACTCCTCCGTCTTATCAAAACCAACAGTTGCCTCTATCATATTTTATAAATATTTTTTTTTTCTATTTATTATTACATGTTATATGGGGTCTCGAGTAGCCCCCTCTTCCACATTCTGTTGATAAACTGGGCTGCCACTCACCCAAACCCAAGCACCCGACTCTCGACCCACCGTCACTTTAGTTGAGTTCGATTCCTTTGTTGGTTTTTCTAGATTTGAAGCACTGATTGTGCGCATTTTACAACCGTACAACCGTACCCGTACCCGTAACCATGTTCCCTCATACATATACTTATATATCCCCATACATATACTTATACATTTTCCGGGCAAGGTGTGAATTGTGGAGGAACGGAAAACTGCAGTCTGGAATTGGAACTCGGTCTGTCTCTTTGCTTTTTTTTGATCGACAGCTTGCCTAAAACTGTCAACGCGTTTCTTTATTTCTGTTTCTGTTTCGATTTCGGTACCAGTTTCCCATACCCATTCCCCACATCCTGTGTTTTATGTTTTATGGCGCATTTCTTTCGATTTCCAGCGATTTGTTTGAGTTTGCTGCCGCTTTATGTTTGCACGGCTGCACAGTGGATTGTCGTCGTAATTGTCGTTGTCACCATGTGGCCCTTTCTATCGAGGAGTTTACATCACAGTCGACTGAACGGATCGAGGTTACTTTACCCTCACTCTTACCCTTACCCTCGGCAAACTGACGCTTAGATTAAGATTAAGGGCGTCAATTGTCGGCATTCACTTTCCTCCTTTTACCTTGTCAAAATATGCATTTGGATATCATAAATCAGTATTGTGGTTAACAATGCTCTAGATGGGATGGAAAGTTCCTTTTATTCGTAGGTATTGATTATGGAGTGTTATAAAATTGGATTACAGGGTTTAATATTGGAAATGAGTTCCCAGCTTTAAATATTTTATTTATGGTTATTTTTGAGCCTTACAAATGAGGCTAAGAAATTATCAGCCTTAATTAATATTTTATAAAGTAGGTAAGACATTATACAAAAATAAAAAGAAGACCAAAATATTTCATTGTTTAGGACAATGTATTCTAAATTTTTAATTTTCATTATTTTTAATTTATTTTAAAATAAATTACACAATAAACTGTAAAGTTGGCTAATAACTTTGAATAGCTGTCGTCACACCTTTCCCACCATCTTATAGATTTCCCATCTAACAAATCCTCATCAAAGTCAATTTTCTTCCCTTTTTTCACCGTGAAGAACATTTAATCAATTTCCCATAAATCACATGCCAAATCAGCTCGATGTCTGGCTACTTGAAAGGTTCTTTGGAGCTTTCCATCTGAGCTCCTGCACTCCCACAATTTCTATAGCGCAGTGCATATCATGACTGCGGAAAATTGCTTAACTATATGGAAAATTGACAAGTTTTGATGGCTGACATTGCGGTTGGGCCGCCCCATTTTCCCCCACACTCGGGTTATGCATGATTTGCAGTGAAAAATGCATAAATGGAAATGGAAAACTTGATCAAAAACTAACTGCAGGCCACCAAAAACGGTAGTTTAACTATTTTCCCTTCGGTAACTCGTTTACTTTTCATTCTTGACATGGCGTGTTGCCGCACATTTGCCGTTTGGAATTATTTCAACGTTTCTGGCCAATTTTCGAAATAGAAAAAGTTTGCTTGCCGCTTTTGTTTTGGCCATAATGATTGACAGACAAGAACAAGGGTTCGTGGGGGAGGTTGAGAGTTGATTGAACCTCGGCGACAGTTTCTGCTTTGAGGCGAGGTTACTTCAATTGATTTGGGGAAAATGGGTAAACAATTTGTCAACGGTGGATGGCATTAAACGATCCATAATATTGTCTAAACAGAAAGTAATTTTCAAAGCGCTGAACGTCAGGAGTTGAGACTCCGGTCTGCGTCCTGTTTACTGCACTTCAAGAAATAAATACGAAATTTTCATTAGACAAAATTCATTTCAGAACTAAGAAGGAAAATATAAGAGTCAAATGTTTTAAAACTAATTTTAAAAAAATGGTTTAATTTTGTGTTGTATAGTCACATGTATACAATTAATATTAAGTAAAGTATAAACCATTTAAAAAATATATATCTTTGCTTATGAAAATATTTATTTCTAAGGCATGGAACAACTTATTTTTATTTACTTTTTTTAATTTAAGGTTACAAAAATTTTTATATTTTAAAATAATCTAGAATTTTTGATTTGTAATGAAAACAAACAGATAAACATTTTTATTTAGAGAAGTAGTGTATATTTTTTCTTACAAATACACCCAGAGAAATTTATTACCTAAAATGCTTCAAAATTGCCTGTTATTCTAGGTCATTTGACCTAAATTGGGCTCCAATGCAGTTATTGCCTAAAAACTAAGCACTCATTGCCTACAAGTTTTTAGGCCATAAATAGCCTAAAATTATGTTTTTTTTAGGCAATGGCTAGACTAGGTTTTAAGAAAAAAAACACACCAAATTATCTGTGCATTCTGCCACCGGAAAAATTGAGGCAATGGCTCAGTGGAACAACTTCAGCTCGGCATATTTTTGTCCCGGGTTCGAGAGCCCGCCACTTGGCATGTGTTTTCTTTTTTTTTTTTTCTAAATTGGTAACTAAAGCAGGACAATGTTGTTTAGATTATTAGTTCTTATGTTAAATAAATATATTATAATTTGAAAAAACTTACGGTTATTCACATTGCTTCCACTGAGACTCGAACCCATGCCGTTTGGAACCAGAGACGCGAGTCCTACCCACTGCACCACACATCATACTTCTACTTCGTGCATAAAATAGCTTGTTTACAAAGATACATATGTCAACAAGTTAGAAACAGTTGCCCAATTTTAAAAATTTCGATCTAGGTTATGTTCACATTTAAGTAAATAATCATTACTCACATAAAAGATTTTTTTTATAGAAATTAATTAATTTGGAACTTTGGTGTGTGGCATAAAAAGCCGGTATTAGATTTATATTACATAAATCTAATCCGCCTTTGACCTCGAGTCCGCTTAAAATCGTAATTAATTAATTTATTTATTTAATTAATTTAAAAGACAACCAGTAGGAAAGAATTGCCCCATTTAAAAAAATGCGATCTAGGTTATGTTCACATGTAAGTTAATAATTATTAGGCACATGAAAGATTTTTTTTTGTTAAGAAAAATAATTAGTTTATTTATTAAATTAACTAAAAAAATTTAATAATAAAATTCCAACATAAAAAAAAAAAAAAAAAATATCTTGCCGCAGGCAGGGATTGAACCCACAAGTTCAACTTTCAACTTTCCTTTTTACTAAGAATTTGAGTCCAAATAGCCTAGATTTTAGGTCATGGATGCCTAAACGTTTATTGCCTTAAAATATGTTGTTTTAGGTAAATTTAACATTTTTTAGTCCAATTATTACCTAAAATACATTTTTTAGGCAATAAAAACCAAATTCCTAAAATTGTAGGAACATTTTTTCTGGGTGTAGGCAACAAAATTTAAGCTTATATTTGTTAAGTAAATTTCAAAAGAACTGGTTTTAGTTATGTTATATATTTAAGATTTCCACATAAACGATTTATTGTTAATAAAAAAAAGAATACGATTTAAGGCCCCGCTGAATGTTCTTTTCGAAAATGCTAAGAATTTTTTTTATCTGTTCTATATTTTTGTTGTTGTCTTACATCATTAAATTTTATGGTAATTTTTCGCAGTGCCTATTTTTCTGACCCGACTGTAGGGACCAACCGCAGTCGCAGACGAGACATGTCAACTGCTAATGTCACTTAAATGCCAGTGCCGCGTCTATCACAGCCCCTGTCCCTCTCGTCCTGCCTGGGTGCATGTGTGTCCTTTGCTTTCTTTTGTGTCCCGTTCGAGAAAATGCCAGGACTACATCCGCTTAGGCGTGCTGGAAATTGGATTTTCACAGCTGCCAGACAGAGACGCATTGAATGGACGGGAGCGAAGGCCATTGAGGGACCCAGAGATTTAACACGCTTTAGATTTCTTTCCGCTTTTTGTCTCCATGGGAATTTCGCAGTGCTCGCTGTCCAGTTGATTCGTCACAGCGTCTCAGTCCGCTTTAGTTCCCATTCATTATTCCCATTTTGGGCAATTTCAAGCCTCATTATTAGCACTGGCTGCCAAACAATAAACCAAAACAAATTTCACCTAATTACATTGGCAAATACGCATTTGAATTGAGTTTTCAGGGATTTAAATTTTAACGTCGAAGGTGTCGCACTGTGTGGGGTATAATGGTATGGAATAGAGTTTGTCCCAGGGGAATAATTACCGAAACTTTAGAAACCAAATTAACAAATCAAATAATGAGGTGCTTTAAATTTTAAGAATTAAGTTCACATTTTTATTTGTTCCTTTTTTGTTTAAAAATATTTATTAGTCATCAACGTACCTTAAAATAAGGAGAGCTAGGTATAAGAAAATTAAAAATTTTATAATGTAAAGCAAACTAAACTAAGTTTTTGCTAAAAAATTTCTTTAAAATTTTCTTTCCTCACCATTATGTATTTTTGCACACTCCCAAAAACACCTTCCATTTGCTGCGCCACATTAATCCCATGGATTCACCCAGCCACATAACCCCATTCATCCGTTCATCCATCAGTCCACCGGGATGACCAGGGCCAAATCCATTCAGCGCGACCAACTTCCGTCGGCCATTTTGCCGGAGTCGGAGATCCAAAGTAATTTCCTTTGCCACTAAACTGTGCGGTTGATGACAGATAAGCCGAATCCTGGAGGCCAGGAGGAGACCCGAGGTCCACTTCCCTTTAACCGCAGAGCCCCATGAATAATTCGCAACTTCTCCGGAACTCGCTCCTTCTCTTTCACTTTGCATATGCCCCGTCTCTCTCACTCTGCGACTCCAAAATGGCAAATGCATTGAATGATTTATTTGGTGTGATTGCTTCACACACACGTTCTATATATATATGTGTACTATATATACTCGATATACTCCCACCGATTCCTCTTTGATTTCCCTTTGGCAGCAATCAAACAGTCGTTGCCGTTTGTGGTCAACAGAGGGCGCCAGCATCAGTGGAGGAAGGGGGGTCTTTAGAGAGCCTCGATGGGCTTTTGTGAATTTTAATTGCCACGTTTGCTAAAGTGTTTTGATTGCTTTGTCATTGCACTAATCAGCACTTGTTCTCACTGCCTCACTTGGGGGCATTTATTAATTATAAATTCCCTTCGATGGCTCAAAGCCCAGCAAAGAGCAAAATAGCGACAGGGGGCGCCACTCAACCGTTCGATCCATTGATTTCTTTCAAAGCTTCAGGAGTGAATCAATTCCTCTCTTTCGCACCCCCCCTCCCTACCAGTATTCCCCTCTCTTTCACTGGCCGCCGCCTGTAAAAAGCATTTTCAATTGAGATTTATTGTGGCGTGTATTGGTTTTAGGGGGCGTGGCTGCTTCACTCGCTTTGCATTTTGCAGCTCACTACTTTACAGAGCAGGTCCGATTTTATACCCTTTTTAGGGGTATTCAAATTCCTAGGAAACGTGTCTCTAATCTTAAAGAATTTTCTGTTTCTTGTTCAGAAGCGTTCAGAGAAGATCTATAATATATTAATAAAAGTGTCTATCAGCTGTAAAGCTTCCCTATTCGCACTCAATTGAATATAAGACTCAAAGATGGATATACATTTATATCTTGTAACAATATATCTCTTTTATTGTTATAAAATTTATGATATAAAATAATAAAATATAATAGGTATACTATAATAAATTTGGATAACCGAATAAAGAAATAAGAATTTTTAAGAAAATAACCGAATAAGAACATTTGTTTCTTTATTAAATTGGTTGAACCTTTAAGAAGTATTATAAAAATGTAAAAATTTTTTTCTACAGGTGGAAAAAAAAATTATTACTTTACCTTATTTTAATGATGAAGTCCTTGTCTAGTTTAATAAGAAGTATGGTTTCTATTATTATACAAACTATAATATTAATATGCTTCTAACAAAAGTCTGTAAAAAAATAAAAGAGTATTTCAAGCTTCGGTCTCCTAAAATATTAAAAGTTCCTCAATTTTTTTTCACTCTACTCAGAACAGAAGCTCTGCTCCCGGTGCCTTTAGTTAAGTTTTTAGATTGAAATTTATTGTAGAGGGGGGGGGGGGGAGGTCCCCCTTTTTTTCCGCCTCTGCTGGCAAAGTCAATTCCTTTGATTTGTGGCGCTTTTGCGTGCAATTTTTTAAATTGAAAATCACTGCCCGAGCGCAATCCTTTTTACATCCTTGGCTTCAAATGAATTCGTTTCGTTTCTTTTCACTTTGGTTTTTTTTTTTTTTTTTTTCTGTGTTTTTTGTGTGAAATATGCAGCACTCGTATTTACTTTTATCGAGATTTATGCGCCACAATTGATATTGAGGTTAATAAATTGAAGGCTGAGCTGTGCCAGAAACCGAAAATCTGTAGCTGAATCGGAATCAGAACTCACCACTCAAACCCAATCACTTTTCAAATTGAGCTCAAGTGCAGCCAAGGCGAAATGTGTTTTCGGTTTTATTTTTCTAAAGTTCATTTTAGAGTTACGGAAAGGTCACTTGACTAGTTAACCCTTTGGCACGGATTTCGGGTTTCCGTTCGACTTGACCTTGACCACCCATTGTCTGACTTTAACTGCGTTCCCTAAACGCTTTCGAAATTCCCCGGAACCTCTCTGTTTATTTTCGGGTTTCCTCCTAATGGCCAACTGAATTTTTATGGCTGTCTGTGTGTGTCTGAGGTCAAATGTGCATATTTCGTTTGCCTATTTGACAGTTACGGGGGCATTGAGGTGTTAAGTAAATTTTAATGGTGGCAGCTGGCCATAACTGGAGTCGAGCATAAAACCGGAATCGAAAGGAAATGTTGAAATTTTACTTAGCCCTTTAAAAGTTTTTTTTGGATGTCATGTAAATTTCAAGGGGAGAACACAGTTTTTTAAACTCTTAGCTTTTCGAAAAGGGTTATAAAACATTAACATAAATAAAATGCCATCAAAAATATGTTTGATGATACATTTTTTAAAGCATATTATAAATACTTGGAAATATATAGAAGGGGGGAATAAGGGATATTTCTAACAATGCAAATAAAAAAAAAATGTTTTTTAACGCCATCAACCCTTTTTTTTCGTTTTATATTATTTTTGTTTTCATTCAAAATATATTATGTTAAATAAATTTATCATTACATACATGTACATTTATGTTAAAAAGGAACCTAATGTTTTATTTAATATTTTATATTTTTGCTATAATAGTAATAATTTTCATTTATTCAATGGAAATGGGTAAAGCTTCAGCCAGAGTTTACTATTTTGCATAAAACTCTCAAAGAACCGTTAAAGAAAACTTCCTTCCTTCAACTTTTCCTCACGGAAAACTTTAACGAATGCCACGCACTTTGGGAACTCTCCTCCCTGGGCACCTCATAAATATGATTTTAATCGATTTCGCCACACTCACATTTTGCGCCCGACAACATTCAAAAATCCATTCGAAAACAATGAAAAAGCAATCAAATTGTGTTCCCCTTTTTTTCGCAAAGTATTCTAGCTAAACTTAACCACATACACGAGCGCACAGGCAAATTGGAAACTTTGTAGGAAAAGTTTGCAATAAAAAGAAAATACAGAAGAGTCGGGGAACAAATGACAGAAATTTTGCGCATATTTTTGCAGCAAGGAGGAAAATTGCGAGTGCAAACTACGAAGCGACAAACAAGTTGAGTTAATGTTGGAAAAGCAAAAGTCAAAGTTTGTTGTTTTTACCGGAATTCTGTGTAGATTTTGTCAGTCAAACATATATGTAGTATATGTATCGATATGTGTCGATAAACTGTCCCTATATCAGCTCCTTTGGCTTCAAAAGCACAACTCCCCAACTTCAGTTCGTTGGGTCTTCGGTCTTCTTATTGTTGCTATCTGATTGCAGCAACTGCATTTGGCCCCACGACCTGACCTCACCCACTCACTCCCCTCGTCCCCCCCACATTTGTCACTAGTTTTAGTTTTGGCCAAAAGTTTTTGGCTTTCAACTTTTGTTTAGTGGAGCAACAGCCAAAGCAATGAACCAACCCAAAAAGCAGTTGTCGCTCGATTTGTCTTCCTTTGCTAAGCTCTCTCTCTTTCTACACTGAGCGGAAAATTGTGGTCTAAAATCAGTATTATATTGTTAATATAATTTGACAAAATGTAGTCACTTTTAATATTCCTAGGAATTTATTATCAAAGGTTTTATTAAAATGAAAGGAGATTTTCCTTTGCTAAGCAATAGACAAGAAGGTTTTATTTTAGGGTTTATTTTAGCACTTAATTTGAAATATTTAATACATTTTGAATTAAGTAAATTGAAATATTTAATACATTTTATATTGATCACTACCCAATATTCAAGTTTTCATGTCTTTATGGATAAAAATTAAGTAAATTTTAGAAAACATTGTAAAGCGTCAAGCGTCAGTTCCTACTGAACGTTGTATTAGGTATATTTAATATTTTAAAGTGGTTCCCTGAGTTTTATCAAAATCATATAACTGCATAAACTTTGGATTGCAGTTTTTTAATAATGTATTTTTAATTTACTTTACAGGACTTTTCTCTCTGTGTAGTCAACTCCTTTTCCCTGACTTTAGCTTCTGTCTCTTCGATGCTTTGGCATGTTGCACATTGTTTGCCGCACTGCAATTGTTCCGCTCAGTTGATCCCGCGACCCCTTTAATCTTTTGCCCCTCCCAAGCTATTTTGAATTTTTATTTTAGCAAAGTTTTTTCATTTGCTTCGACGTAAGAGGAGAAATTCCTTCATGTCGGTTAAGGTTTTCCCCACTTTGGTCTAATGAATTGGAAGCGATTTTCAGAGTTGGCAACATCTGGGCTAAGTAATAAGTGAATATTTTCATATGCGAAGCATTTCGGTTATTTACAAGCTCAATTATGCGGTAGCCAAAGTCATATATACTTAGTTTTCGGTTTATGGAACCCAGGAACCACGGGTTCTCTATATAATGTCACCCCTTGCAGACCTCCTGTCAATTTAGCTGGGTCATAAATTTCAATATTGTTCATAAGTCGGGGAACTCCAGGGCGATATCTATGCGGGTTATCTTCGGTGTGACGTGCGGTTATCGGAAGAATGGAATACTATCCCAACTATGCCATAATTTGCTTTAGAATGGTGTGAATTATTTGGTTTCTCCCATTCTCCCTTTCACATTCTCGTGTGGATTGCCTTCTTTTTTTATGGCCAGAATTGTTATATCTTAATTTACTTTAATGGTTTATTATGATCCGAGTGCAGTTGGCTTTATGTCTGCCCTGCGTGCCACCTTTCCTCCTATAAATACATATACTGATTATTTCGTGTGATTGACAATTGTTTTCTTCCTTTTCGTTCATTTGCGATAATGATAATAATATGTAATAATATTTATTTCGATGCCCCTCTGCCGCCTGTCTGTCATAAATCGTGCTTATTTATGGGAAATGAGATTTGTAGTGGCGCATTGGGTATTATTTTCTATATTTCTGACGTTGGCACGATCGGAATTTGTAGCCCAGAGGATTGAACCCATTTCCGAGCGATGACATTGATACTTATAATCTGCAGCACTTGCTTGCTATATACATACATACTTAGACTCGCTAATGAGAGATTAAAGTTGTTAATTAATTTGTTTACTTGATCACCACGATTTGAAATGATTTTTGGGGGATTTTAGGAAAGAGCAATTTTGATTCAATAAAATCTGTGTTTAAAGATAAGGAAATGTACTTTAGCCTTAGTGTTTTTAAGGAATCTTTTTCTAAAAAAGAAAAAAATTAAAAGATTAAAATTAAATTGTTGTATCCACTTATTAAGTATTATTATTAAGTAAATATTTCATATTATTTGATTGAACCCATTGAACCCCCTTCAAGCGTACATTGCCATACAACTTCACGATTAATTCATCTTACAACTCAGTGAGATTAATGATCTCTCAATTGATCCCCAAGATTTATGAGCTTTAAATTGATCCAACTCATTTGTAACTTGGTGTCTTAACTGTTCAAGTCCTTGGGACCAAATTGATTTGTCAGAAGGGCAACTTAACTCAACCCAAACTCAAACTCGAAAAACCAACTTGGATATCAATGCTATGTGAATTCTTAGAGCTATTCGATTCCAGGGAAGTGAGCTGTTATGGGATGTTGTTAATGCCCATTGACAGAGCGCCGGGTGCAGTCCAGTCTACAACAAAAACAACAACTATGCACTAAAACAACATAGACTGCAACAACAACAACAACATCAACAACAACATCGAACGACAACGCCACTGGTTGTCTAGTTAAAGTTAAAGTTAAGGCGAAATTCCCCCTGAGAAACAAACAAAAGCGCAGACGATCGATCGACAAAGTACAAACAAAAGGCATGCCACCGGGAAAAAGAGTGAGAGGGGGGTGAGAGGGGGCTTAGGGCCAAAAAGGAAAATAAGGGGGGATTCGGAGGGGGGGGGGGGGCCTGGTACCACCCAAGAAAATCACGATGACGAACTGATGCCTGGGCAGATACAGATACATGGCCTGCAAAAGGAAACAACGACAGAGGCAACACCTCTTGTTAGTTTTACTGATCATGATCATGACAGGGGTAGAGAGATCTTCGGAATGCACTGATCAAAATCTGGGATTTCGATCACGATTTAAATTTACTTAAAAAAGGTCTAGAGTTCTCAAAGTTTTGCTTAACACACATAAGTCGAGTTTCTGTTTTTAGTCTTTTCAAACATGAGTGAATTTTAAATAGTCAAAGTTTTGATGTTTTTTAAAAATTAAGACAATAAAGTCTCACTTAATTTCAAATAATTCTTTTATAAGAATTTATGACAATTAAAATTTGTGTATAAATAAAGAAAATGTGTAATTTGTGTTATTCTCGATTTCAAATATTCATTCACTAATTAATAAAGAAAATTTAATTAATTGTGGTTTATTATGGACATAAAAATATCCACAAATGGACTTACATAATTTAAATATATTTTGGACTTACGTACAAATAAAATTGGGAAATAAAATGTGCAGTATCCTTTAAAAACATTTGAAGTCACTAGTTTTAAATATAGTTTCAATAATTAATGGATTGAATTCCTTATAACTATAACTACCAATTTCGCTCAGTGTAAGCATTTGAGCCCTGCCCATTGGACAAACTGATTGAGGCACGAACAGGCGAAACTCCTTCGTGGGTCAATCATCGGGTTTGGGGATCCGACTCGAAGATGCAGTTGAAGCTGAAGCTGAAGCTGGGGCCTGAGTCGAGTTCATGTTTCACAGTTTGCAAATAACTCTAATCGAGGTTTCGCTGCATTTGTGTGTGGGTGCCCCTTCTGCCATTTATAACTCCCCCTCGAGGGGATCCTACATTTTCCTCTTCTTTTCGGATCTGAACAAGCCATGCATTGTAAGTTCATTAGCGGCCCAAGTGCACGATTCGGTTGTTGGTGTTGTTTGTGCCCGATGTTGGATGGTGGATCGGACTTTAGTGCTCCCTCATCCTCATCCTCTTCCTTTTCCTCCCACTTTTCCCCCCAAAATGCATATAAACATGAGATTTTTCTGCACCTCCTGGCCAGACTTTTATTTTTTTGATACCCTTGCAGGGAGTTATGTGATTTATGAAGGGAGATTGTTTAGTAAAATGAAATTGGAAAAACTTTTTCTTAAATAAAATAAAATAAAATTTAAAGATTACCTTTTAATTAATTATTTGATTAAAACTCAAAGCTAAATTTGAAAAATTATGACAAAAGATTTTTTTTATTTGTGTGCTTAAATATTTTATTTAAAATTTAGTGAATAAATTCTTTCCTGAATAGTATTAAAGATATTTTCTAAGTTAGCAAAGTCTGACCACTAAATCCTAGACAGAGCTCGTCTTATTGTTAACTATTATTAACTATTTTAACAAATCTTAAAAAGGAATCCCTTCAACTTAATGTAACTTTGATATTTAGCAAGATTATGATATGAAATTGGTCAGATGGATGTATTACACAACATCATAACATCATGCATATTTTGGTCATAGTAAGAACCCTATATCTGAGGGTATTCCAAGTTCGGTCACTGCATCTTATCAACGAACCTTGTTTATTTTTTTTGTTGTTGCTTTGGCATACCTGGGAGCTCCTCCTAACTAACTAGGCAAAATCACTCATACTTGCAACCACAGTGCACCACATGTGGTCTGAAGAGCGAAGAACCGGCTCGCCAGGAGAAGAGGAAGGGGAAGAGGAAGAGAGAGGATGGAGAAATCTTCAAGCGGGGCACCCTGCAGCTAAAAGAACGGGGTGTATTGAACCGCAGCAAAAGCAAAAGCAAGACAGCACAACACAACAAAAGCAAAGTCAAAGCCAAAAGTCAAAACGTGAGCCTGGATTGCAGGCGATCTTGCCCTCTCTCCCTCTTTCTCTCCCTCTCACCTGGAACCTGAAAGTTTTTTGTGTTCTACCTTTTTATCGCTCTTTTAGCAAGCCAACCGATGACGCTAACAAGGCAAAAGCAACAACAACGTACAAAGCAGAAGAACGATCAGTGAAGAAGGGGTTTAGCAGAGGAGGTGGAGAGAGAGAGAGAGCGCAAGAGACGGCGTTATCTGGTAACAACGTGTTACGAATTACTTTTAACAAGACCCTTAGCAGATAAAAACCAGAAAACCGGTCGGGAGAGAACGAGAGAGAGTTTAAGCCAGAGAGTAAGAGAAAGAGGGAGAGCGTGCGATTGGAACGTGCGTTCATTAGCGAGGTGAGCATATAAACAGGAAGGAATTGCAATTAGAGCCTGGCTTGTGAGGGGGAGAGGGGGTGTCAAAAAATAGAAAATAGGAGAGAGGCAGAGCACCCTGTTTTCCCACCACCAGAGAAAGTCGAAGAACTTGCTGAAATTTTAGCAGGGTGCACTGGAAAAATCAGGGAGAGAAAGACAGCAGAAAGAGAGAGTGAATGAAAAACCTGAAAATATGCCAGACAACAACAGATGCGTCTGAAAAATTGGGTGGAAAGGGGGAGGGCCAAGGAGAGAGGGGGTGGTGGGTTGGCATGCGAAACGCAGCACATGTGCAACATAAAGAGAAAGAGCAGCCAGGAACAGGGAATGCAGAGAGTGGGCAACAGGAAGAAAGAGCGGGTGAGGAAACGGTAGCTGTCAATCTAGTCAGAGATTTGTCACCCAGAGAGAGTTGACAATTTTTATTCGGGGGTTGAGAAAATGTGGATGCAAGTGGGTTGAAAATGGATAAACAATGGGTTAAGCTACCAAAATACTTGATACAAGAATAAAAATGAAAAGGATAAATATTTCAATAAAAACATCTTAAAAGATTTAATTTTAATTATCAATAAAAAGGACAACAAAATTAAAAAATCGAAGTAAAAGTAAAATAAGTGTAAATTAAGTTATTAAAATGTGTATCATTTAATATACAAACTTTAAAAAAAACTTTACAAAATGTACCTACAAACTTTGTATAAATTAATACACATGTAAAAATCCTCAATTAAAAATACTGCAATCTTTAAATAAATAAATAACAAATCCGAATAACCTACAGGAAATCGCTATCATAAAAAGCGATTTACATCGCCAACAATAATCATAAAACTCACCTTAGAAATGCCAATAAAATGTAACTTCCTCTCCGTATTTATTTAGCTTATGCAAAAAGTAACGAAATGCAGGAAAGGCAAACAAAAAGAAAACAAACCGTAAACAAAACATTTATTTAGCTGCATTTACCGCATGCTATGGGCCAGAATTCTCGCTCAACAGCTCTCTCAGCCACTGGAAATCACCCTCTGTCTTTCTCTTGCCTCCCTCCCCCACAATTCTCTCGGTTTTTAGCCTTCTCAGTTCTCTTTGGCCTCAGTTCTCTTTCGACGATCGCTGCGCTCGGTTCATTCAGCGGACGGTCGCTTTTCGCTCGGGGAATCCAAAATAAAGACTCGCGAACCCCAATTACACCTTTCAAACGCCAATTAATCAATGAATAAATATACATTAAGCTTTCTTTTGTGCGCAAATTGAAAGCATTAACAATAGCAGAGCCGTAAATAAAAAGAAGTTTAATAAAAATAACCACCAAGTGGCGTCCTCGAAAAAGCGACAGAAAATACAGAAAACGAGTTATGAAAATACAAATTGTGGCCGTGCCATGTGAGAATGTGTGTTGAAAATTGTTATAAAGAAACACGATTTGCCGCTCGTGGTCGTTGTTATTGTTGCTATTGCGATCTGTGATCGCTGATCGACAAGCGTCACCTGAAATTGGATTTTCGGCGCTCACCTCACCACCTAACAAACCTAAACAAAAAAAGAAAAACAAAATTATAAAGAAACATACATCCTACACCTTAACACCCTGAGATAGCGACAACATTTTGCGCTACATGAAATTTTAATTAAAAAATCTGTCCGAAAATAAAGTACAAATTACTTGCAGCCGCAAAAAGTTTCAATCTGTATCTGTGTATCCGTCGGATACTCACTGCCTGTGTATCTGTGTGCCTGCATCTCCAGGTGTCCGTGCGCCAGTGTGAGTGTTTGATGTAAGCAGACGTGAAATTGGATTAACTTTGACAGACGCACGGCGGTTTTTAATTACCACCAAAGAGTTTTTTTGGGATTAACAGCAACAGAAAAGTTGGACCAGCTCCCCCAGGTAAATATCGCCTACAAAATGTGGGGAGACCGCAGATTTCCATTACACTGGGAGTCACGGAGATCACTTGCGGGAGATCCGTTTAATGGGATATGCCAGTCAGTCAAAATCCAGGGGAGAACCGATATCCAAATGTGGGGAAAAGTTGAGGGGGGAAATGCAAAGGGAAATTACTTTCAAGAAATTGTTTTTTCTAAGCTGATTGAATGGATTTTAAGCTTCGTTGATCTTTGTGGGAATCTTAAGGATAATAGCCTTAAGAATAAAAATTCTGTTTCTGTTTGAGTATTACCAAAAGGGTTTTTAAATACAGTCTTTAATAAAAAAAATTTGTAATAACATAAATCAACTGTTATTTACGATTGTGCTTGTTAAACTAAACTTTTAAGTTTTTTCGCATGATCTAATATTATTAAAAATGGTTTATCATTTTTCCAATCGGTACAACCAATTTCTTGATAAAAAAATATATTAAAAACAAAAATAGTCTTCCTTATACACATGATATTCCCAAAAAAGATTGAATGGCCTTTAAGCTTCGGAAATCTTTGTGGGAACTTTCCAGTTGATCCCTTTCAAAATACTACAAATCCCGAGGGTCAAAAACTCATTGAGAATATTTAACCCCAACAACAGTTACACATGGTTATTTTTACCGTTTTATTCGTTTAGCCAGCCACCTTATCTCTGTTCGAATTCTGTTCGGCTGGCTAGCTTTTTGTTTACTCAACAACAAAAATTGCGGCTGTTGGGTTCTTTTTTTCGACAATTTTCGTTTATTTCATTCGAATCGATATTGCCGTCAAATGAATGGAGAAGCACGAACCGAACGAAATCTTATCTCCCGAAGGGGGAAAAGTGTATGTGTGTGTCTACATTATTTCATTATTTGTTGTCAAAGTTTTGGCTGCCGAGGCAGCGACTACCAGAAATACTACCATGCAATCGATAGAGCAGGAAAATCAGTAAAAAAAAAGAAGTAAAAAATAAAAACGAGGGAGAGCGGAGATTGCAGGTGCTGGTGCTCTACCTGGAAAAAGTTGGAGTTTGCGTTTGTCTCTGGTCTTCGGCTTAATCAGAAATCAAGATAAGCCATTGCATGTCGATCGTTTCATGTTCGAGATCCAAGATCCCCTAGATAGTTTTCCTCTTTCCCTCCTTTCTTTTATTTTTTGTGTGTCTCTGCGAGGAAAATTATGTTTCTTTGCGGTCATAAATTATGCGTAACGCGACACCTTCGTCCACAGGTTTCCAATGTGTCGTTAAATATTTTATTTCATTTTTATTGCTCTGCCATTGGATTTCGCATGAAGCGGAGGACTCGGATCGTTGAGACAAGAAATGATTTCATTAAATTTTCAGTTAACAGCAGACGCTCCCAAGGTTAAGGTGTTCGCTGGCTGAAAAAAAAAAATATCAATTTACATACGGAGTCACAGGGACATCATGCGGTGCCCGATTCCCGATTCTCCGTTTCTCTCCGATTCTCCGGGCCTGGCCCGCACTTTCGCAATTCGAAAAATTGCGCTTTGTCACACAGCAAACGACTTTCGGCCGCCTGCTGGGGCGACACTCAAATGCCAGGCCGTGCTGTTTGCTCTTCTCTGCTGGTTGCAACTGCCGAGTGTTGCCTGTTGCCTGGTACAGTGGCACCAGAACATCCAGAATATCCTGGAAAAATAACAGGGGCATTTGGAATCAATTGGATCCAACGATTCCTTTTATAAGATCTATTTTAAATAGAGAAAAAATAAATATAATTCCTTCATTACTTTTCAGTCGAATGAAAATGAAAATAAATATAAAAAATATTTTTTTAAATAGTTAAAATTACATATTGTCGAATTTTAAAATTTTTTTGTTTGTTTAAAAAAAGACTTTGCTTTATCATTTTATACCTTTAAATTTTAAGTGGGACTTCTTCCTTTTAGTCCAAGTCCTGACCACTGTGCCCAATGACCTCCCGCAGCTTTCCGGCATGTCTGGTTCTCTGTGTCTGTCGCTTCTCTCCACGCCTCCTCTCCATCTCTGGAACAGGTGATCATTTTACAAACGGTCCTGGGCTACCTGTTCCCGCTGGTCCCGGCGATCCGAGAATCCCAAAAGTCGGCCATAAATTATGTTTTGTTTGGTTTTTGTTGCTCGCTGCTTTTTTGTCTCCATCATTGGGCTTGGCTATAAATTTCTCGATGACTTTTTCCACTTGTCAAAGTCTTTTCATTTCTTCGCTGTTTTTTTATTTTTTGGGTGTCTCCTCTCCTTCAGCTTAATTGTGATTGCAAGAGGATTATCTCGTTTTTTTTAGCAACTGGCTGCTGCGAAAATTTATTGACAAGCGCCTTGACACTCGGCCAGTGAGTCAGTCAGTCACTCACTCACTCAATTCAGCGGGGAGACGTCAGTTGACTTGTCACTCGCGGCGGGTTTGTCAGTTTCGTATCCTGTTAACCGTTTATTTTATTTTTTTGCGCTGATCATCCATGATGGAGCTGTCAGCTTAGGCGCTAATGTGCATACTAATGTCGGATGCTTCGCAGGTTTATGGCAGAAAGAGTGGGAATTGACAGGGAAACTCTTTGAGAGTGTTCTGGGATTTGTGTTAGGAGTAGCGCAACAAGTGATTGAGGTTTTAAGACTTGTTTAGGGACTTAAAGATTTATTTAAAAAACTATATAGATATGTTTTAAAGCCTCGTAAAAACGCCACAATGTTGTCATATCATTCTCAATTGATTGAGACCGCAATCATCATCTGCCACATGTGGCTTTCAGTTCCACCTTTTGCCTGTTCCACCTCCGATTGCAATTTGTCCGCGGGCAGAGGGCATTTTGTTATGGGTTCCCATGATCATTTACCGATCTCGTTATAATTATAAAACCCACAATTGTCTCATTGAGGTATGGGTATCCTCTGCTCTGCTCTGCCAGAGCCTAATCATGTTGAGGCCTGGGCAACTCCTCCTCGAATGGGCAACCGATAATTTACGGACAACCTGAGCAACGACCCTCGTAATTATAAAAACATTTCCCTCTCTGCTGCACTGCACTCGCTTCTTATTTTTTTTCTCTGGGTACTGGGTACACATGGCTTGTTTAAATAACACCAACATATTGATTAATTTTCGACGCAGGGCTGAAGACGGGACTTGACATGGTTCGAAACGGGCCAGAAGCAGGTCTCGAATCTCGAGTCTCGAGTCGTCCATCAAACTGGCCAAGTCAACCCAAACCCCGTGCTGCAATTCATCAAACTGAACTGCGGGCCAGAATGTGTGTGTTGTTGGCCTTCTTCCTTGTTTTGCTGCACAGAAAGAAATTTTAGACCGGTATAACGAGCTATAATATTATTTTGATCTTTAGGATTGTAAAAAAAAGTTTATACAATAAATGGACTTCTTTCTTAGGGTCCTAAATTATTATTATATTTTAAATCTTTGATACTTTCTTAGTATCAGCTACATATTATAATACTAAAGTATTTTAAACTAAAAACATTTTTTCCTTAGTGCTATCTTTTTTGTTTTGGCTCGTTTTGTTTGATTTATTTTGCAGCTCCTTCAATTTTCCCCATTCAGTCATATCATTAGGCTTGAGGCTCTCTCTTTCCCCGGTTAATTTTTTTTTTTTAGCCCCTACCCATTGTGGTTAGCGAAGGAAAACCAAAATCAATTTGACATGATTGCCATGGATCATAATTTTTTTTTCTCTTTCTCTTTTATTCGGTTGGTTTCTTCGGCGCTTTCTTCGGACCTCTCGAGTCTTTGGATTGTGTGTGTTTGTTTTGAATATTTTGTTTGCCGGCTATTAGGTTTTGATTATTTATGAGCTGAACCCATGGGGCACACACACTCCACAGAAAAATGCTCGTGGCTCGTTGGAATTGGCCCGGCAATTAGCCAACACAAACGCCTCTCTGACCGAAAAGCGATTATTTGTTTTTAAATGAAAAATCACCGAAAAAATCACCAAAAATCTCCGAAAAACTTGAAACACAAAAAGAAGATCAGCTTTCGGTACGCTTAGATCTCGCACTTTTATTATTATTTTAGCATGCAAGCAAACTATTTGTCTTTGGCCAACAATCAAGCCTGAAATTGCCTTTTAATGGCAGTTTACTTATTTATTTATTTGTTTATCTTTGCATATCTTAAAGGTTCGCCAACTTTGAAGGCAGCTTAAAGCTTAAGGCCAAAAATCCTCCAGACCTCAGACCAATTTATCTTTTATAATTTTTTGTTCAATAAATTTATTGTTTTTCGTTTTCTTTTGTGTTTGCATTTTTTTTTTTGTCGATTGTTTACGAAAACATTTATTATGCATAGTTTGGTTAGACAGGCGAGCAAGCTATCAATTTTTCACCTTTCGTATCTGGCAGATACATCAAACAAAAAGTGGAAACTTGTTGCTTGGGTTTCAGCTTTCTGGTGGTGTTTGAATTTCTGGCGGTGCTTGCTAACTGTGTCGCTAAATGTGCTGTGTTGTTGGCCAGATAAATTCCATAAAAATCAACAACAACACCACACTCTAAAATCGACGACTACCTAAGCAACAATCACAATGAGAAATGAGAAATGACAAAGGCAAACGACGACGACGACGACGACGCTATCTGAGGGAGAACTGATGATGATTTATGAGCGTCAGAAATCAAGTAGAAAATTACGGTAATAGAAGAACACAAGGCAGACTACACACACACACACAGATAAATACAAGCCCACAGATACGATTCCTACCTACATATAAATGTAGGTTCCCAACTTTACTCGAGAGGTTAGCACTGACAACCGACAATACAAACAAAATCGACACCGTACATTGGGCAATTTTAACTAGAATTTATTTTTCGGGTTAGGAGCAAACGGGAACGCACAAGAAAAAATAACGATAAAAACATGTTTCTTTGGGGGGGGGAAAAAATATGCTAATTGTCAATGCAAATATCGAGCTTACGCCTGGTTGAAGCAATTTGCATTTTATACGAACAAAACTAAAAGTGTCGGTTATAAATCCAATGGCACACTCACACGTGTGGGAGACTTAGACACAGAACCACATATTTATGGCATTTTTTCTTTCGTCGGTCATCAGTTTCGCTTTGAGTCTAAATTCATTTAGCAAGGCGACACCTTGTTAGAGCCCTGACTTACGACGGGATGTGGGGGGATATTTTCCAGCTGCCCTGTGTGTGTGGGTTTTAGCTGGAAATGTAGCGACTAGGTGTTAATTTTGTTTGTTATGTGAGCCAGTCACCAGTCCCCAATCCTGAGGAACAAATGGTTCACGAACGAACAGCGAAGAAACACAAAGTTCTAAAATGAAAATTCCCATTTAAAATGAAAATTAACAAGACATGCGGGCATGTGTAGGTGTTGGGGAAAATTGAGTGGCTGCAACAAGTGGAAAATCTAAAAGGAAATTAAATTTGGAGGTTAACAAGGGGCACATTTCTTTGGTCATTTAAAATTTCAAAAATTAAGAGGGTTTGAAGTTTTAAAATGGAAATATCTGTTTTACGTTTTTATATATTTGTTAAAAACACATTTCAATCGAAATCGCGAATTCTTTAGATTAAATACGACTGTTTGGTCTTCTTAGAAATTTGGCTTAACACATCCTTTTGATCACTCATTCCCCCAAAAGTATCAAACGAAGACAAGCCAAATGAAACTTATTTAATATGCCTTATATAGAAAGCAGTTAATTAAATCGACCCTGTAGGAGGGCGGCTGTTTCTGGAGCTTCCCCTGAAATCAGTTAACAAAAGCCCAAAGATAAACACAGCCAGTCGAGGAGGATGCAAAATAAAAGGGGCACAGAAACCACAAAAAGAGACGAAGAAGGAGAGAGAGGGAGTGGAGTGTATAAAAGTGCCCAAGTTTAAACAGAATTCAGATCGAGATCCGAGGAAGGAAGCAAGGGCGATGGGTAGGCATCATTAATTCTCACCCAAGTGTTGCACGACGACGACTTCAGCCCGTTGTGCATATTTCCAATTAAAGCAACTTGCAACTCTAATGAACTTGAAGATATCAATCTACGCGCTGTTAACCCTAAAAAACCGCAGACAGACGACGGCAACGACGACGACGAAGAAGTCCGGCACGAAATAAATGTCAGGCTAATTAAAAGGCAGGGAAAAATCTGGGGCTGCAATCGAGCATGCAATATTAGTCATAAATATCTCGTCTTGCCTCTCGCAGTTGCAACTTTGTTTAGAGGCAGCAAATTAATTGAAATAGTACCAAAAATAGAATGAAGTTTCTGTTGCACGTATCCAACAGATACGCATCTCTGGGTTGCATCTACGCACATGTTCCACTCTCTCTCCTCGGGAAAGGAAGCGCTCGCTCGACTCGCGTTAAAACAAACAAAAACATATTTTTCTTATAAACAGAACTCTGAACAAAATTATTTTATTTTCAGCAGGCAGCGTCAGGTTCTCTTGTATCTCTGTATCTTCCTTTCGCTCCACCACTCTCGAATTTACACTGAGAACAGAAATATTTGATTTTAAAAATGCTAGTACACATTTTATAAATATTAAATTCTAAATGTTTTTTAAACATTTACAACTGAACTAAACAAAAACCTGATTAAGTGACAATATAATTTAATAAATAATTTTTTTTTTGGCTTTGTGTATGTTTATATTTAAAAACAAAACAACCAAAAAAGTACAAAATTTATACGTGTTGTTAATTTTGACTTTTCGTTGGGAATACCCAACATTTATTTATAGATTCTTTCTAACACTAATGTAGATAATATATAAATGCTGGATTTAAATTTTTCTCTCTGTATTTGAACATTTTTTTGGGCTCTCACATCGAAACATAATTAATTTCTGTTTGTTTAAGGTCTGCGCCTGCGACTGTCTGTTGTTTCCTGCAACGGCGATGGCGATGGCGATGACGATGGCGATATTTGCTTTTCTCCGCGAGCGAAGAGATTTGAGCCCTGAGAAGGGGGTGCTGCTGCTCCTTGAGATTCGTTGGAATTTCAATTTTCAAAAAACGATACTCCACACAATACATATTCATTGTCGTCGCTCCTCGTCGTGTTGGGCATTTAAATGCTCGCTCATAAATTTGTTTTCTGTTTTTTATTTTTGCAATGTCATAAATTAAACATTTTCGAAACTGATACGTTCTGTCCCTCCCTCCTATTGACTGCCTCTTTTATTTTTATTGATCGTCAAGTTGACATCCGATGGAAAGAAAGAAAGAGCGGGACAGTGAGAATATTTTGCCATAAATTATGCGCTTAATTAATTGGCCTACAAATTCCAAGTCCTCTGCTCAGAATCTTTCCCAGTTAATTAGTCAGAAACAGAAAAGCGAATCAAACGAGTCTTTTGACTCTGAGAAGCTTGGGGATTCTCCATGTTGTCTTGGCAGGTTCTACTTTTTCGTTGTTGTTTGAACTTCAACGATTTTTATGGAAATGTATTTGTGTGTCGCAGATTTATAACTTTGGATTCACATTCAAATTGAGTTTTTCTTGGAATTTGATTTTTTCAAGCTCGGAAATTGAATAAAGAATAATTTCTCAGATTTCTTAAGCAAGTGATTTATAATGACAACTTGGTTTTACAAAGAAATCAAACAAATATAAAAACTGCGCATCAAAAGATATTTTGGGAATCTTATTAATTTATTTTTTCTTTAATTTTAATCATTAAAAATACATAATTTTTTGCTATCAAAAAATTCTTTTCAAGAAAAAAAGACAAAAAACTTTTCTAAATAAATTAATATTTGTCGGTTTTAGATTTATTTTGAAAACTAAAAAGACTTGACCTTAAATTTGTAAATAAAAAGGGTTGCCAAAAAAAACAAAACAATCATCTTGCTTATGTCTTAATTAAATCACAAGAACCCTATTAATTAAGAAAAAATGCAATTTTAAAAGTGGGTAATACCCAAGTCAACCAACGATTTCAATTAGAGGTGAAACATTTCATCTTCTCCACATATTTCGCCATGATCTCGTGTCCCATCTCAATTAGGCAAGCCAGAAAAATAAAAAAACAAAGAACGCAAAAGCCCAAGAGGCAGACGTTCATAATTAAAAAATTGTCATTTTGTTGTCGTTTGCTTAACTTTATCTGCAATTGGTTACAGCAGAGATTACACCTGGCAAATTGTGGGGCGGAGGTGGGAGGTGGGTGCCAGGGTGTAAATCAAAGGCGGCGGCACAGTGTGGGCCCATTGTTGCTCCTCCGACTTATCTGAGTGTTTTTTTCTTGGCTCTCTCTAGGTTTGGTTAGGCAAATCTTTGGCGGCACTCCTACACAGTTTCAGTTTCAGTTTGAGTTTGAGTTTCAGCTACAGATAGAAATACAGATACGGATACAGGGGCAACCTCTTCTGCGGCCTTTTATTTGTCGCTGGCTGATTAAACTTGCATTATATGTATATATATGTACACATAAATATATGTACAAAGAGTGCCGTTAAAGCAAACATCAACAAGGCGCGTTCTTTAATAAGAAAAAAAATAAAATTAAGGGAGTGAGTGAAAAAAGTTAATTAAATTGTAAGCGAGTGGCTGCTTCTTCCATTGGCACACACGCAACTTCTTCATCATCCGGCGAATGTCTGGCCCCTTAATCCCGTGGCGTGATTAAAGTAGTCCACTTTCGGCTAGGCCCAGGGATATACATTTCCCATTTTCCACCCCACCCACGCATTTGCCCCTTTTCTCCGCTGACTTTTCCTGTTTGCTCTTTTTTTTTGGGAGCTGCTACTTTCCTCTGTGTGTTTTCCTTTTGAAGTGCTGCCGCAGAGACAACTGCAATTGTTCTTTAGCCGCCCACAAGTTTATTGTCCAAATATTAACATATTTTCCTGGGTGCCCCGAACATAACTCAGGCCGCAAATTGTGGCAGCATTTTTTTCCCTTTCGGACAGCCTGTAAATTATGTCGCCAAGTCCCCTCTTTTTTCAGTTTTATGCTTATTGCATAATTAAGTTATTTGGCCTTTTAATATTTTCTAATTATACAAGATTTATAAACATTTTTTTACGACCCCTTTTTACGATTAGCAAGATTTAGCGATGCTCGAAATCTCCGCGAGGGGATTTCGTTTTATGGTAGTTGCTTAGATTAAGCTTTTATGGCCATGGCCTCACCTAAAATCGTCAGTTATCAGATAACTAATCAGCCTTTTCGTACCTCTTTTTGCATCTCATTACAGCTGGGCGGATTTATATGAAGCAGAAAATCAACCAGAAAGCAGCTAAACCAACGGAATGGAAAAAATGGTAAGTGGAGATTTCTTTGTGAAGCTTTGATATTTCAGATATTTTAGTAAAAATTTTTTATTTGAACAGGAGAATTTTAGAAGTGTTGCTCTGACATTTTTGTGAATTTATTGATTTCTTTTTTGGACATGTGAAAGCTGAATGTTACAGTTGTTTTCATAAACACAATTTCAATATTTTATGGGATATTATATTATTATTCATAGTTTAGTTTTATTAATATTTAATGCAATATTTTAAACTATTTTATAAAACAGCAAACTATAATTTAAATTGATTAATTTTTTTAACCATTCAAAGATACTAACTTGGCTTAGAATTTATAGACTCTCCCCCTCCATAACTACGTTTCCTTTAACTATTTTGCATACAACAAGACATCAGCTAGACGTAAATAATAAATAAGAGGCCAGAAAACTTGACCTTTCCTTTCCCCTTGCCAAACACTTTGCCCCTTGGCTACTTCATTGCGCTTAGTTTGCCGCACAATGGAGAGAAAAATGCCAGGGCCCAGTGCAATTGACCAAGGAGCCAAGGAGCAGGAACCTCCTAGTAGTCAGAATCCAACAACGTCCAACATCCAACGGCATCATAAACATCGTCTCCGTCTGCGGTTGTCGGCAGTTACTTTTCAACGCCAATTTTGCTCTTCAAAACGAGCCATCTCCTGGTGCACAGAGAAAAAAGAAGTTCTCTTTTTAAAAGACTTTATACTGCCAAAAACAATTGTTTAATTATTACAAAAAAATTACTGTTATTCAAGGGCTTACAAAATATTTAGAATATTATTTATATTTCTATCACCAGAGGTAGAAAAATTTAAACAATAACTTTTAAACAGAAGAAGAACAATTTGGAATATGATCTTTAACTTCAAAAGTCTTGCTTCTTCTGTCTTCTTTTTAATAACATATATTGACGTAGGTATACAATTTCTTTAAGATATTTTTTAAACTTTAAATAGGTTTAAACTTTTTTTTCCTCTGTGCAACATTATACTGTCGGTTTGAGCCTGGTTTTCTCGGTTTCGGCTGCCGTGGGCGATGCATCTTCAGACGCGACTTGTTGCCCCATTGTTGGCTTACCCTTTTGAGCGGAGAATATGAGAAAATGGTAGTAGAGAGACCGGAGGAAAAATACAAAAAGAGAGAACTGAATCTTCGGGCATATCTTTTGCCACTTTAACGTTAACGAGCTGTTGACTTCTTTTTGCTTTTGCCGGCAGTTGAGTTGCCAAGTTCTTCGGCTCTTCTTCTGGCTTTCTGCCTTGCCTATCCATCATTTTCTCATATTTCCTTTTGGCTGCTTTAATGCAAAATATCCTGGCAAGCCTTTCAGTCTAGTTAGCATCTGTCCGTCTCTTTCATCTTTCATCTGTCTCATATACCCGTCTCTTTCGCCTCGTCTCAACTTGTCTGGCCAACTGTCGAAGCTTTTTGTTGATACGGTCTTTTTTTTCTCTTATTTTTGTGTTGTTCGAGGCTCATTTGTTATGCGAGACATTTCGAAATGTGTTCTCGTAATTAAAACATGAGAATATTTCCATAAATACAAACATTGATTCAGCCAGATGGGCAAACATACTGCAATGACACATCATCATTCTCAATCTTCAACTTTTTTTTGTTTACAACGCGTTTGTTTAAAATAACAAATAACTAATTTAATATGCCAAACATGCAACGTCTCCCTTCGCTTCGCAGCATATGGCGCTCGAATGCGCTAGAGAAAGATGGAATTATTCGGTTAATTGAATTATAATTGTAGACGGCAGGCAGCTTATTCCCCCTTTTTCCCTTTTCCCAGATTTCCCTCACGAGCACTCCCTCGCATTGATCACGTCGATCATGTCGAGCAGTCAATCAACATTCTAAAGATATATTCATATTCTCGGTGTCTGCCCATGGGTAAATTGTGTATATATTTCGTGTAGGTACAGGCAGAGTTCATTAGAAATGCCAGTGCAGTGAGGAATCTGTTTTGGGGATGGGTTTCAGTTGCCCAAGTATTGAATACAGAAATTGTTATGATATTTATGGCCTAGGGAATTTTTATAAATTTTATATAATAAAAATAAAGTAAGTGATGGAAAAACAAATAAATATTAAAAACAAAATAAGTTGTTAATAAATTTAAAATTAATTTCAAACTGTGTTTATTATAATTTTGGTATTAGGACTTCAATATAAATTATAAAAATATAGAAATTGTATCAGTAAAAAATAAATAAAACATGTCACCTGCCTTACTAAATGTCTCACTATTTTGATACAAATTCTGAACTAATATCAAGTTATTTAAAGTTTGAAAATAACCTCTTTTTAATTTACCTTTAGTACTACAAAATCAATCAAAATTCTAAAACATTTGATTTTTGATATATTAACAACTTAAAATGGCAGTAAAAATATGTAATAAAATGGTTAAGATACTACATAGATACATAGAACATGTCCAGACAATGAAGCTAACTGAATTTGTTGATGGCGACTGAAACTCCGGTTAAACCGAATCATTTGCCCAAATCAGCTTGCACCTTTTGTTCGGCCCGATTGCCCCTGATTCAATTGAATTGAACTCAACTTTTGTGGCACGTCGGCAATGTGGCGTCAGTGTAAACAACACAGTGGATATCCACCTAAGGCGGATCACGCACCAAATAATAGAAGAGCGTAGAGCCACAGTGGAACCCCCCATTGAGTGGGGGGTTTGGTATGGATTGGATTGGATTGAAGTGGAGTGGATACACATCATCCGACATCCCTTCGTGCTGTTTCCTGCCCGAAAAACACGCGCTGATTGCTTTGGCTGTTGAAATGCGCTTGAAAAAATAAACCAAGAGCCCTGGGTAAAAGGCATAAATTATTTGATGCAACACAAAAAAATAAGAACGAATACCCCCACCCACTGGCACCTCCGGCAAATTAAGGTGACCATATGTGGCCGGAGGGCACCCGACTGAGAGCAAGTGAAGCAAGAAAAACAGTTCATAAAATCAACAAACAGAAAAACAGCAGAAACACAAGAACAAGCTGAACAAAGATCCAAGAAAAATGGGAATAAGAATCTCGAACAACATTTGAAATGCCATGCAGGGAATTCCTGCCTCTGTTGCTGTTCGTGTTTCAAATAAACTTCGAAATGCATAAATAGTTTACAACAATAACAGGGAATCAGCAGCAGCAGCGAGAAGGAAAGAAAAACAGGAACAAGTGCGTTGATTGCACCCAGCCGCCTGCACTTTACAGTGGGAGGTGGGCGGAAAAATCGTGGAAAAAGTGGGTGGGGGCGGGCGGTTGCCGAGCTATTTTGAAAGCGACTGCCGAGATGCCGAATGCAGAATGGAGAATGGAGAATGCAGTTGCATCTGCAGCATACCAAGAGTTCATTGGTTCCCACTTCCTCTACAGCGAATTTTCCCCTCGAAAATTTTCCTTATTCCGCTCTGCTCATTTAGATTTTTATTCTGCTGCTCAGCTCATTTGATTTCCTTGGGCTATGACCAAAGGGAAATCAAAGCTGACCAGAGAGTTGCGTCCGAAAGATTTCATTTAAATACAAAAATTCTGAACTTTTCTTGCAATAACTTTAAATTAATTACTTTTAAATAGAAGAAGGCATTTTTGAATTTATAAAATGTTATATCGCGAATGTTGATTTTTTATGTTGGCAATGAATTTTTATTTTATAACTCTCAATAAAAAATATGATTTTTAAATAAAAATCAATCAACAAAAACTGATTCAATGAATACATTAAAGATATTTAAAGAAACCGAGATAGTTTCCATTTCTAAAATTTAAAATCACTTTAAAATCCAACTCTGCAAGGGTTTATAACTAAAGCTTTCGTTTTTATCTTTTCACAAAATCTTTTCCCATCAGCGTTTTAAATAAAATGAAAATAAACTCCCCCAGCCAACTGTGTAACCACTTTCAAACTTCAATTTCTTGTTACAAGTGCAACATTTTATTAACCCCTTTCCACCCTCAGTTCTAACAATTTCCCCACACATTTGGCGCTTGGGCATCGTAAATATTTTTATTGCCTAGCTATAAAGTAAAATAACACAAACAGAACGAAGAGAAGAAAAAAGTGCAATAGACTATCAACAGTTTCACGCCTTCCTGTGCCTTTTGCATACCGTCATCTATGCTACATACGAATATCAGTTGATATTTTCCGTACGTTTTGTATCTTTGTTTGTGCCACACATGTTACGCCTACGAAAAAGTCGTATAAAACATCGGGGGAAGTACGAAAAAAAAACACACAAACTCTGTCCCATGTCCCGCAGGCCCATTGTCTGCCTTTGAGTCGGGCTGAAATCGAGTTGAGTTGACTGGCTCTTGTTTCTACATTTGCCAGCCATATGTGGCATGAAAATGCTAATGGGGAAACTTCACTTCTACCTAGAGGCTGCACAGAAAGAAAAGTTTATTTAATTTATACATTTTTCAGGGGAAATATCGAATCAATCCCTAAAGTTTTAAAGTACGTTAAAACCTTTATTAAGTACCCATGAACATTGTTGGAGATTTATCAATATATCCTTATTGAATTTTAAATCAGAATATGAATTATTTTCCTCAGTGTTAGGGTATTCTATTTTTACAGCAGTTTGATACTAAGGTTATTTGTCTGTCAATCAAAAATAAAAATTATGCAAAAAAGTTAGTTACGATTTATTTTCAATACCAAGCATGTTCTATAAATGGAAATCAACAATAGTTCGACGGAACTTTTAATGTGGAATATTAAAATGAGCTTATCAGAGAAAACTTGACCTGTCTGACTTTTGAAATATTTCTACATTTTTGAGTTAAGCAAATATAAGAAATGTCAAATGTGGAGTACAAAGTTCATCTGTCAGCGAGAAATCGGAGCTGGGATCGGTATCAAGAGTCATGTGCTGTCCACTTTCCAACTTTTTTTTTTTGTTTTTTAGGGTAGCGGCATTTTCACTTTGAAATGCCACAAAGTGCCACAAAAAAAACGCTGATAAGCCCGCGATTTATTTATGATTTTGTTCGATTTGGGGCCTGATGCTTTCATAAATTTAAATTCTACGGTGGCCCTGGCGTTTCAATTAAGCAATTGTTGTAAATTGTTTTTCGATTTCTCTGTGCTCTAGGTTTTTGTATTTACTTCGGCCGATATTGATATTAATATTGATAGAGAGTGATATATGGCACAGCCTGTGTATCGATAAGATTTCCGTGGGGCTGGCCAAAAGAAATTAGTCAAAGTTGGAAGCGCTTGCATGCAAATTATTATTGTTATGGACAATTTGGCCATTAGCCACAGCGCCATAAATTATCAACGAGGCCCAAGAGCAAAGTCTCCGAGATGCGAGATGCCTCATTGAAATTCTCCCTAAATCCTAAAGCCAAAGAGCCCAGGGGGAACATGTGCCTCGCATTTCAAAAATTTACATCCACATATATGTATTATATAGCCAAATTGAAATTGGTAATTTGTGGTCTCGCATTGGTTTATGCATTTCCATTTGAATCTGAATTGGACTGCAACTTTATGACTTCAAGAGGGTGCTAAATTAGTTGGAAAATATTTGGAAATATGTGTGTTTTGGGGCGGAGGAAACCAATATTTGTGGTCGGTATTTATAGAATGTCTTTGGCCTGTGTTTAAGATGGTAAATTAATCAGATTTTTAAATGATATTCGTTTGCTCAACAAATGTGTAAAAGATAAATTGATGTGGTCAACATTATTTATTTATCTGTTTGATTTTTATTAATAAAAACAGAGTTCCTAAGCAGAAACATTTTCAGCTAAATCATTTTATAGAAATCTTTTCATCTATTGATTGAACTCATTTTGTCTGTTTTGGATGGAAAATTTACGCAACTAATTGATTTTGATATTTATTTAACATTTTTACAAGAAAGCCAAGAGAAACAAACGCAGCAGCGCAATGCCATTAAAAGCCATTAACTGAAAACTTAAACGCATGCCAGAGACACATTGGAGAATCGGAGAAGGGGGTGAAAATATAGTTGGGGAATGAGCGGGGGAAAATCGGGGAAAATCGGGGAAAATGGGAGGCGGGCAAACCGGCGACGGTGGCTGCCGCGTGTTTATCGCTTGGCGTCGGGTCGCGCACGCATGCCAGCAAAATAAACCAAGCTAGAAATGCCATTAAATACGAGAGAAAAATACAAAAAAAAAATAGAAAGAAAAAAGAAACATATACATATAATACAAAGCAAGCCAAAAAGAAGCTAAGGAAAATGGGAAAACAGCAGCAACAAACATAAAAATCAATGCCAGGCGGAGGAAGAGCCACCCACCAGGACAGCAAGGCCCCCGAGGCGTATGCGTAATATCGAATGAGCAGCACAGCACAGCACAGAGGGACGAGGGCCACGAAAATAGAGCGAAATTTATAGCATTGAAATAGAAACCAGACATCGAGACGTCAAATTGCCTCCACACAAACACACACACAGAAAGCTGGAAAAGAGCGGAAATTTCAAAGTCAAAACCCATACAAAACTACTGGCTAAAACAAATAAATAAAACATCCTTTTTGGCAGGCCGCACTCTAAAAATGGCAATTTATGAGCCATGCGAATCGTTGTTTGCATTGCATTAAATTGCAGCAATTAATTGCCGCCAATCAAGAATGTTGCCAAAATGCGTTGGCGACTCGTAAATAAATATAATAAATGTCGGTGAACTGAAGCCGATATTTCGGTCAAAGCAAACAAATAAATTATGGTGATATTCTGTGTTGGTTTTGGAAGTGCTACATAGAAAATTTGGCTTGTGGCATATATAAACTACATTTTGTTATTTAAGATCAATACGGTTTTTTTCACTTTGAACAATAAATATTTACATTTAAATCTTACGACAGTCATAAATAAATTATTTGAATATAAAAAAAAATAAAATAGTAATAGAACGTTTATGGGATAATTTTGGAACTATTTAAGTTTGTTAGCTGTTTTTTATATTTATTTTAAGGTAAAAAGACCAACAGGATATACAACATTTTAAATGCCTGTATTATCTTTTTTAGATGTTTAGTTAGTTGTTTAATTAGTTCCTAAGTTAAGAAACTGTCTTTAATTAAATATATTAGTAAAAGAACAGACATAAAAGTAGGGAGAACAGTATTTATCTTACAATTTTAGATAAAAAAGGCTCCATTTTCTCAGTGTGTTGACGAAACTATTTTTGTTAGTGGTGAAAATAAGTTTAGTGCTTAATTAAAAGTGTTGGTCTAGTACATCCAGTGTACTTACTCTGGCCCAAGCTCGGCAATTAAGCACCTTTCGCAGGTGGGGGCTGCACACACACGATCCCTAACCCCCAAAGACACCTTCTACATATGTATATGTAGCATATCTTCAACTCCCCAACTCGTAGCTCACCATTAATTATCCATGTCAGCGGCATTTTGTCACACACAACAACAAGCGCTACCTATGAAACATCCTCGCATTTTCCGGGAGCATGTTGCAGATATATTTCACTTAATTTCCACACTGACATTAATTAATACCCGTGTGTGTGTGTGGGTGTGCGTTGAGGTTGAGGTTGTTAGTTGACAACAAAGGGCACTAAAAATGTTTGTACGCTAAATGAGGAGGGAGGGAGTTTCGGTTTCGCATCGCAGAGGAGGAGACATGCTAAATTGTCAACCTAGAACTTCAGACATAACATGCATGCATCATTCATAGGGGAATGTATATGTGCTTTTCGGGCCCCTTCTTTTTGCCCTCTTGACGCTTTCAAATGACCATAAAAATCGTTTTTATTGCATGTGTCACAACAGCCGGGAAAACTCTTACCGTAATAGTTCTTCTCGCTTCTTTTTTTGGTTGGTGTGTGTCAATGTCGCTGGCAGTTGGTTATTTTTTTTACTGCGGTTCCCTTTAATTGCCATAAAAAAAAGAAGGAAAAACTGCCACCAAAATGTAAGCCACAGACAAACCGGCGACAGTCGTTAAACCATCTATTTCTCCTTCTCTCCCCTCTGTCTTCCTGCTATTTCAATTAGTTTTCCATCAACAAATATCAGCATATTTTATTTTTTTAGTACCCAAGCTGCATTTATGATTCAATTACTTTTATTACCAAATCGGGGTGTAAAAATGCCGTCGGCGGTATTAGCCATAAAATGGCCGATTATCAAATATGACCATAAATGTAAATCGTAGATAAATGGCAATTACAGTATCTTCATTTTGGAAAGTTAAAAAGCCAAACAAATAACAATAAAATAAACAACTCGGGAATGAAAGATCGTTAAATGGAAAATGATAAAATTTGAAACTTGAATTGCATGGACATGCTAACTGGCAATAATAATATAAATTTTGATAGAGATAACATAAAGTGAGTAAAAGACTAATTGGATATGGACAATTATATTTTTTGATAGAAATAAGTACTTAGTAGTTATAATAAAAAAAATAATTACAAATTTATGACACAACATTCTCTGGAAAACTCCTTTTAAATTCCATAAAATTTGACAATGATTTCCTTTTTCCTTACCAAACACTCAATATATCTTTGTAACACCTTAATATGCTGAAAAAGTCATCAGTATTTTTATAGTTCTTCTCACGCCGCTGTTTTATGATGCGTTTAAGTTGCATCATAAAACCCCTTTGCTGGTTTCCCACCCAGAAAATTTTTATTTCATAAATGTGCCACATCCTGAAGCAACAAAATTTCGATTTATGTATATTTTTTTGTATTCTTTGGGGTATTTAATTTGTACCCCACAAAATTCCCTTTTGATGGGCGGAGAGTGTTGTGTTTCCATTGTCGCCGAGGAAATGGAAATGGAAATGGGAACGGGAATGCAAGGCAATTCGTTTTTAATTGTTTTTCTTCCTCCCCTCACGTCTAGGGGGAGTGGCAACAACTGTCAAAATAAAAACGCTTGCTCATGCTGCAAAATTTGAAATGGAAAATAAAATCTGCCAACAGGACAACCACCCACGCATGCAGGACTTGCATTTTTTGTTCGTGTTTTGCCTTTTTTTTTGCAGGGAAGACACTTGACACTCTTTTGTATTTAGTCAGCCAGCCGACAGTTCACACCCCCTGAAAAGCACCCTTCCTCCCCTTGGCCTCTGCAGCTGCACTTTTGTCTTGTTATTAGCAAAATTTACCAGGGCCAAGGAAACGGGGCACAAATCGGAAATTTAATTTTATTTCCATGTTTTTGTTTCGCTTCCAGACTCGGTCTCTCTTATTATGCACAGAAAAAAATTTACATTTAACTTTATATTTTAAAATCAATATTAAAGCTTTGAACTATGAAATTGTTTTTAAATTTGTAATAAAATATAAAATATTGTGTCTCTTTTAGATTTTAATAAATAATTTAAAATATGATCAATCAAAAATAAATTTTTCAAAGAGGGTGTTTAAAAAAATTAGCTTCTAAAATAATATAAAATTAATTCAGTGAATGAATCATAAAAGAAGACAATACTTCATTTTTTGACTGAAAATATAATTTTTATATTTATTTGGATTTGTTTTAAAAGATATAACTTTTACACGAAATTATTTATTTGAATTAAATTCCAGTAAAAATATAAATATTTATCTATTGTAGCTATCTAATTTATTTGCTATAAATTTAATCGAAAAATTACGAAAATTGTTTTCTGTGCATTGCCACCCCTCTGGCTTTGTCCTTTTTGCTGTTCCACTCGCTTTCTGCGGTGTCATTTAGTCCGCAGTAAGAGTTTTAGCACAAAACAAGGACAACGACAAAAAAAAAACAAGGACAAGAAATATTCAATAATAGAAAACCCTAAACGACGAAATCAACCCCTCGAAAAATAAAACCCTTCCCTTCGCTTTCCTTCCTTGGTTTTTGTATGCCTTTATAAGTGCAGGGTGGTTCCCAAAAAAATATGTACAAGAACTGTTTGACATTTGCAAATCGTTTTGCGTGAAGTGCCCACCGGATTTCCCCGATCTCCGAAGCTCTGTTATTTTTTAGCGTTTACCATAATTCATCAAAGGAGCCAAGCACAAAGCCTCCAGAGAGGGAAATTGAGATAGATTCATAATCTGCAGAGTCAGGATGGCGTCCACTTAATTAAAACTTAATTGTAAAGTCAGAGGACTCACAGTGGTTAAGCAGGGCCTAAAACAACTATGCAAAAAGCATTTAATGATGGGCCACATGCACAAACAATTTGCATTCTGCTAAAAACTTTCACAAAGCAACAAAAGCAGCCGAACATCAAAGGGCAAAAAGCGCTGGAAAGAGTGCTCCAAAACCCCTTTTCTTTTTTTTTGCACAAAAAAATGTTGCAAAAGTGTGACAGCAAAAAAAAGCCAGGGAAAAAAAAACACGTTTAAATGTCAATGATTTTAATGGGCGGACGCGCAAAAATCTTGAGCCAGTTTTCTGTTTATTACGTTGACAAAGCTCCTCGGGGAAAAGCTCGCAGGAGACCTCGTCCTTTTTTTTTCCTTATTTTCCCATTTGAACTCGCTGCGTTTGTAAGGTCATGGAACTTGTCTGCATTGACTTTGAGGTGGGGATGGGGAGGTGGAAAACCTTCCCCTACTGGCTGCAAATAAAAACTTTTTCATTTGCCCTCTCTTTCGGTGCTTTGGCTACCTGTCTCTCTCTCACTCTCTGACCCTACCGTGTCGACAAACTGTTTTCATTTTGCGCCGCTACGCGCTTTTTGATGCCGCCGCCAACAAGGCAAACAGTTGTCCTACTCCTGCTCCTGCTCCTGTTTTCCCTCCCCCGCTTTTCACGGTGAGTTTTTCAATTGATTTTCGCGGTTTGCCTTTGCCAAGGCCACAGGATGGGATGGTGATGTTTTTGGGGGGGACGACTGTTGCACCTGCGAGCCCTTCGAGTTTGTTGCTGCTGCTTCAACGCTTCTTTGTACGATGCTGCTGCACCTGCGGAGAGAGCAGGGGATTCCCCGAAAAAAAAACACTGAAGGAAATACCCTCCATAGAAAGTTTAAGTGCTTTGCGGTGGGCTAGAGTTCTCTTTTTTTCTTTTTGGCTTTTCCATGTTCTGCTCCTCCTTACCAATATTTTTTGCTAAAGTTTTCCAAGCTCCGCGAACGTTTTGGAGCCGTTTTGTATAAAGACCTTTTTTTTCTGTGCCTTTGATTGATTGATTGGCCTCCATCGGGGCGATAAGTTATCGATTAGCATTCTCTTTGACTCCCAACGATGCTGGTTTTATGCGGCTCTTGTTGTCCCAGCCCGGTCATTGTTTGGTTAATTGCTCATCATCATTATCTTGAGTTGAATGCCGGATTTACTTCCTCCGCTTTTGTGTCTCGGTGTAAACTGTACTTGTAAGCGATATTGGCTATTCAAAGTTTAAAACTCTGATGAGGGGAACCTCTTTTAGAGCCTTTTTCTTCACCAGCTTTAATACGCTTCAAGATTATAAAGACTTTTTAATATGACTTAAATTAATAAGTTAAGAATAATTTCTATACAATGGTAATCTCATTAACTTGTTACAACATCTCATTATAAACTAATTTAAAGTTTAACTACTGAATCTAGTTTTTTTTTAACTTAAATTAATTTTTAATACAATATTTTGTCTTATTGAGAAAAGAAGTTTTCTTGACAAAGTTGTTTTCTGACAAAGATAACACTGCAAATACATGTCATGTTATTTTATTTAGACATGAAATGTAATACAAGACATCTTCTTAGATTCTTGGAATATTGCAAATGAGATAATTCCTACAAGGCTTGACTTGGATTTAAAATTCCCACCTTCTTGGAAACCCACACCTTCGCGGTTTGTTTGCCTTGGGTGTCGACTGTACTTTGAGGAGTCAGCAACACTTGCTACTTATTTGCTCGTTGGTGTCGTCTTCCCGTCGTGTCTTTGGCTTGTTTGTTTAATTAAAACAGTCAGGTTGTCGTTGTCGATGATTTTGCTGTTGCTGCTGCTGGTGTACTACCAACTTTGGTAACAGCTTCCGCCCGTCGACCTCTTTAGTGCAGTGAAGCGCAGCCATTCACCGATCGGGGGATCTCTCTTTTTTTCCCCCCCTCCTATAGTGTTTCTCAGCATTCTCAAGTCTTTGGCAAACATGGCCAGGAAAGTCAGAGCCAGATCTGTGAGCCAGTCGAGAGCTTGAAAAGAGGCAAAGCAAACATCGTTGAGACTTGTTGGCAGCGTGATTTTGTATAAATTCTGGCCGAAGCTGAAGCCGAAGCCGAATGGCGGAATGATTGGCACAAACGACATGCATTCGGGACGAGTAATAATTTGTTACTGGTAACGAGCTTGTAGCGTCTGAGCCGCACGCTTGTTAACAATTAAATAAACAATATGAGTCTGCACTAAATACGCACCCAAAGCGCTGAGGTTGAAACAACAAATCATTAAGCAAACATGGCCCAGTCGATCGACCAAGTACAAACATTTAGCTACCACTCGGAGAAGTGGAGAATCTCAGAGAAGCGATCCATTCGTCACCGCCACTTGAGACATTTTTCTCTATTAAAAATAATATTTATGCATTCTGTGTATTTTATTTTGTATTTTTTCCACTCGCTCCACTCGAGAGAAGCACGTTTGCTATTATTTCCAGGCCATTTCCCATGAACACATCTACCTATTAGTGCTTGTTGTTGGCCAGCAATCAGAACAGGGCCTGAACGGACCTGAAAGGAACCCAAGATCCCCTGTTCCCCAGCACTCCACATCCCATACTCAGCCACTTGAGGCTTTAATAACCAGAGCAAGTAGTTGTTGCTTTCGGGCCACAACACACACAAACACAACACACTAACCACTGGCCAAATGTGGAAGCCGTTGTGAACGTGGCTTTTCCATATCCAACACACATCTACGCATTTTCTTTTTTTTCTTTCATTTCCATTTCGCTGGGGTCTCGGGTCTGCCATTTTAGTCACGTTCCCTGCATTTCAATATGATTTTTCTGCGTCGGACAAACCAATTAGACTTTTCCCTCTTTCCGTTCGGTGATTGTCGCATTGTTTTGGCTTACGGCTAATTTTCACTCTCGGTTAAGGAAAAAAAAATCATGGTGTTAAGTGGAGGGGAAAATGTTAACGCTTTGGGTTTGGTTGGAAAATTTCCAGGGTTTATTTTTAATATATTTTATGAACTTTTATTAAAAGAAAACTATTCAACTATTTGTATATAATCCTATTTAAAACCTTTTTATGAAAGGATTTATTAATCTTTTTTAATTAATTAGTTTGCTGGTTTCAATTCATTTTAATACTTATACCTTTAAGAAGAACTCTTGTGTACACCCAATGAAAAAACATGGAACACATTGAATTTAATAGTTTTGGTACTTAAAAAGACCCATTTGACTTGTAATACATTTTTCTTTTGTTTAACATCTCATGTATCCATCTTTGCATCCATTAAACCTCAGACTCCAGTTTGTTTTGTATAATAAATAAAAAAAAAAAATATTAGAAGCAATTTTACCAGCACTCAACCACTTAAAACCACTCTTCAACCTTGACTTATGACAGCTCCTCCGCTGTATTCGATTTGCAACTGCTGAATTTGTCATTTGAGTAGGAGAACATTGCGTAAGCATCACCGCAACCGATAGACAGACGCCTCCATCATCCATACGCAGTGTATTCCATATAGTAATGCATTCGCTGTAATCGATAGCCGACTCACGCCTGGCATTGTTTCTCACGATCCGATTGCCTGCTGCCCACATTTCGATATTGGGTTTCAACGTTTATTTTTGGCGCTACCCTCGAGTTGTAATCACAATCACAACACTTGGGCTTTTCCCCCTCACCCCGCCCACGTTGTTGTCCTAGAAACATTTTCCGTGGCGTATATTTACTTAATTATTTTGAAGTGCTCGGCAAACATTTTAACACGAAAAATGTTTCAGTGAGAGCCGCATTCTGCTTACTTACTTATTTTCGGGGTTGTATCGGATGGAGAGGGAGTGAAATTGTGATGGACGACGACTAACGCACACAAATGTTATTAATTAAAATGTCATTCGTTCAGAAAAACAATGAAAGGACTTTCAGAGGGGGAGTGTAAAGTATGTTTTATTTGCAGCTGCTGTTGACAGTTTTTCCAAGAGCTATGTTATAGCTATGTAAAGCTTTTCCCTGGACCACACGCAGCTGAGACCATTGAAATCCCAAACTCAACAACTGAAACTGAAGAAGCTGGCACCACAAAAGCCACAAATATGTATGTCACTTGACACTTGCTAAAAACTGTATCTCGTAGATAAATTTCGTGACTTTCAGCACAGCTTCTGTGTGCTGTGCGCTGGCGAGTAAATTGCCCTTCACTTCAGTCTGTCCAGCTGTCAATTCGGGGGTAACTCCATGTATCGCTTTTGGAGCAGCTGCTCCATCGACTTGACCGCAAACCACTGGCTTCGATATCACCAGCTGTCTTTTCTGTAGTTATCCCCCTCTCAGCTCCAAAAAAAATAAGGTGTCACCCATATAATATTTACCACTAAGCAGGGAGGATGAGTGCAAACTCGACTTGATGGGTGGCTTTGCAGCCTCCATTTTGACTGCGCTTCAAGTGAGCAATTGTCTTGAATTAATTTCTGCCTCATCACATCCAATCCATCAACGTTTCACACCCTTCGTCAGCTGGGAAGCCAAAGCAAACACTTTCATCAAGCAAACACTGAGGGAAAATGCGATATCTAAAGTTGAGCACTAAATTGTCAAATATGTTTTAAGTTATCTTATGTTTTAATCTACTAAAATAACTCCTTTAACTCTAAGTTACAAATTCTTTAAAAATTATTAAATTGTTTAGAAAAATATGTAGACATTGTTTTAGATCTTTCAAGCCAAGCTTAATCTTTTATCCCTGTAAATGTTAAAAATGGTTCTAAATGTTAGAAATATCTTTTTTTTCTATGTGCACTGGATGTATGCGTTTTTGCAGCCAGCAGACGCCGTCAAATTTAATAAAACTCACTGATTTTGATTGATGCGCCTCTTGGTCAGCAGTAGCAGTAGCTCCCGAATCGGAATCGGAATCAGAATCAGAGTCATCAGCAGGGACAGGGACAGCCCTGCAGCGTCGGCAAATATTGGCGGAAGGGTTGACACTCGTTGAGGAAGATGAGGAGTGGGAAGTCGGTTGGTGGGTGAAGTGCTGAAGTGCTTGACATGTGACATGGACATGTCGTCCAAGTGTCGCCGCTCTCAATTGAAACAAATGAAGCGCGAAAGTTCTCCAGGGAGGAGGGACCAGAAACCGAATCAGAAACAGGAAAGAGCAGTTACGACTTGTCGCCGCCTCATCAGTGATCCACTATAACGACTATAACCATCTCTTTTGCTCCATGTGACGTCTGTTGGAAAATGTAGAGTAGAAAATCAGTTGAATTTCGGCAGTCGGCTTGTTAAAAGCTAAAAATAATTTCCTATATCGGTCCAACAACTGCTGACTAGAACAGCAAACTCTTAAAGGATCGAAGCTCCTTATCGTTAGAGTCTTTAACATGGTGATATAATGATCAACAATACAAGAACACTTTAAAAAACATGGTTGACTAGAAGAAATATTTTTAACGCAATATCATTATTAAAAGGATATAATTTAATTAATATTTTATAGAGATCCAATTTATATATATTAGAGATAAAATAATTATTTTTAAGTCCTACAAGACTCTCCAAAGTATTTAAAATAACCTAATTTAATGGAAAATTATAAACTTATACATATAAAACTAAAACTAATTGTATTTCTTATTTATTTTACTTGCAGCTAGACCACGCCGTTTGTCGAGCGTTGACGATTTGACGCTGAGCTGTGTCTGGAAGGAAGGAAACGCGACTCGCTTTTCCATCATTCGAGGTGCCTCCACGTGGAGCGAGGTGCAACCGCAGCGAAGGTCACCCCACAAAAGGAACCCGAGTGAATCCAAGTCACACAACCAAATTAAGCTAAGACGCACAAAATGAGACACAATCGACTGAAGGTCCTGGGACTCATTCTCGTCCTCATCCTGACCTCCTGCCGAGCGGATGGACCGCAGCACAGTCCGGATCATGGACTGGGATTGGGCATGGGAATGGGTGGACACGGCCTGGATGCGAGTCCTGCGCCAGGATACGGAGTGCCAGCCATACCCAAGGATCCCAACTTGCGATGCGAGGAGATCACCATACCCATGTGCCGGGGCATCGGCTACAACATGACATCCTTTCCCAACGAAATGAACCACGAGACACAGGACGAGGCGGGCTTGGAGGTGCATCAGTTCTGGCCACTGGTGGAGATCAAGTGCTCCCCCGATCTGAAGTTCTTCCTGTGCAGCATGTACACCCCGATTTGTCTGGAGGACTACCACAAGCCGCTCCCTGTCTGCCGGAGTGTCTGTGAGAGAGCTCGTTCCGGATGTGCGCCCATCATGCAGCAGTACAGCTTCGAATGGCCGGAGAGGATGGCCTGCGAGCACTTGCCCCTCCATGGTGACCCCGACAACCTGTGCATGGAGCAGCCGTCCTACACTGAGGCGGGCAGTGGCAGCTCCGGGGGATCTGGTGGATCGGGCAGCGGTTCCGGCTCCGGAGGAAAGCGCAAGCAGGGAGGCAGTGGCTCGGGAGGAAGTGGAACCAGCGGCGGATCAACCACCTCCAACAAGTGCCGCGGACGCAATTCAAAAAACTGCCAAAATCCCCAAGGAGAAAAGGCAAGCGGAAAAGAGTGCAGCTGCTCGTGCCGCTCCCCACTCATCTTCCTGGGGAAGGAGCAGCTCCTGCAGCAGCAGTCGCAGTCGCCCATGATGCATCATCCGCACCACTGGTACATGAACCTCACTGTGCAAAGAATCGCAGGGGTTCCAAACTGCGGCATACCCTGCAAGGGCCCCTTCTTCAGCAACGACGAAAAGGACTTCGCCGGCCTCTGGATCGCTCTGTGGTCGGGTCTGTGCTTCTGCAGCACGCTCATGACCCTAACCACATTCATCATCGACACCGAAAGGTTTAAGTACCCCGAGCGACCGATTGTCTTCCTCTCGGCCTGCTACTTCATGGTGGCCGTGGGCTACTTGTCCCGGAACTTTCTGCAGAACGAGGAGATCGCCTGCGACGGCCTCCTGTTGAGGGAGAGCTCCACGGGTCCGCACTCCTGCACCTTGGTCTTCCTGCTCACCTACTTCTTCGGCATGGCCTCGTCCATTTGGTGGGTGATCCTCAGCTTCACCTGGTTCCTGGCTGCCGGCCTGAAGTGGGGCAACGAGGCGATCACCAAGCACTCGCAGTACTTCCACCTGGCAGCCTGGCTCATACCCACTGTCCAATCGGTGGCTGTCCTGCTGCTCTCGGCCGTCGATGGAGATCCCATTCTGGGCATTTGCTATGTAGGCAATCTGAATCCCGATCACCTGAAGACCTTCGTGCTGGCCCCGCTGTTCGTTTACCTGGTGATTGGAACCACCTTCCTGATGGCCGGCTTTGTGTCCCTCTTCCGGATTCGCTCGGTGATCAAGCAGCAGGGAGGAGTTGGAGCCGGGGTCAAGGCGGACAAGCTGGAGAAGCTGATGATCCGGATTGGAATCTTCTCGGTGCTCTACACTGTGCCGGCCACCATAGTCATCGGCTGCTACCTGTACGAGGCGGCCTACTTCGAGGACTGGATCAAGGCACTGGCCTGTCCGTGTGCCCAGGTGAAGGGACCCGGCAAGAAGCCCCTCTACTCCGTGCTCATGCTCAAGTACTTCATGGCCCTGGCCGTGGGTATCACCTCGGGTGTGTGGATCTGGTCGGGCAAGACCCTGGAGAGCTGGCGACGCTTCTGGAGGCGACTCTTTGGGGCTCCAGACCGTACGGGTGCGAATCAGGCGCTGATCAAGCAGCGGCCACCCATTCCACATCCCTATGCCGGGTCGGGAATGGGCATGCCTGTGGGCTCGGCGGCGGGCTCCCTGCTGGCCACACCCTATACACAGGCTGGCGGTGCTTCGGTGGCCTCCACCAGCCACCACCACCTGCACCACCACGTTCTCAAGCAGCCCGCTGCGAGCCACGTATGACATGGAGAGTCGGGGGGAGGATCGACCATGGGCGGCGGCACCCTGGGCCACGGCACGGCGATGAGCAGCAGCACGGTCGGCATGGGCCCTCTCCCCGGCACCCTGAACCCAGGAAATGTCTACGGCAATGGCAATGGCGGCGTGGGTGGCCAGAATACCGCTCCCGGCTCCGTAATTGATTCCCGGGCCGTTTCTGTGGTGGTTACGCTGCCGGGCGGACCGAATGCCCAGCATCCGGGCCAGGCGCTCAGCGACTACGGTCCCATATAGTTAATGGTACGCCCGGACACCGCGCACTGGGTATCGACGAGCAGTTTTAGCCAACTGTAATCATCGCTCACCCACGTCGATTCGAACGCTCCTCATCCTCCTCCATGTCCTCCTCCTCTGTCTCACTCGCACTCCTAGGCTCTCTCACTCGCACACTCCATCTACATCTCTCTCTTACTCTGTCTCCATCTGTGTCTCCTTAGCAAAGGTTTGAAGCAATGCCATATTAATTCGTGTAGCCGTAGTTTGTTTGTTGAGTGGAAAGCGCAACAAAAGTCCCTGTTTCTGTTTCCAATTCCGATTGAATAGGAATTCATGAAATTTCGCTTCTAAATAAATAGTAGGAAATTTTTTTTTTGGGTTCAGTAACTCTTTTTTGATTGCAAAAACTAAATTTTGTTTAATAAATTTTCGAATTGCAAGATTTCTTGTTTCTAAATCTAACAGAACTTTTTTGTCTTTCAAATAAATTTTTGAAAATGTATCATTCTGTTACAAGTATGTAAAAAAAAATGAAAACAATTTTGTTGCTATCAAATTCACAATTTTAGGTAAACCGTTCTTATTAAATGAATATTAATTTATTTTAAATAAGAACATTTTCCAAAGCAACATAACACTTTAACAAAATTCTTTTTCGCCTAATAAAATATGAGTTTGAAATCGAAACAGGGTCGAACATAACCATTTGAGATGTGGTAAACAATCATTCTGCATACAAGATTCTAGTCCAAAAAAAACCTTTGCCTTCAAAAGAAGCTGAGCAAAGAGCTTAGGCGTAGCGAAAGGGATATTGTCCCAGAAAAAAATCGATCGAATCCAGTTGAAGCGCGTTTGTTCCACCTGCCATTAACTAATTTCCTATCTAAATATTCATAGTACCACCTTTTCTGTTGTTATGCCCTTCCACAAACACTTTCCTCAACGAAATAGACTGAGAAACGCAAAACCAATTAAGTAACCGCCACGTAGAGCACTCGGGGGTGAAGTATCGAGCGGAATCTGCCCACAACTGCCAAGTCAGAGCCACGAGCCATATTTCGAAATTACAACTAACTTTTAATCAAACTAACTACACTATTAACCTTAACCTAAACATAAACATTAAACATTTAACATTACGAACGCATCAAAAACAAAAAAAAAAGTAAATACAAAAAAAAGAGAGACACTTCGAATGCCCGTAGAAAGTTAGTTGCGATTTTAGGGTTGTCGCATTATCAAAGAGCAGGCGGCCAGTGCTGCCAGATACCATTTGTAAATTATTTAATCTAACCTAAGGCATTATCCAATACTAAGTTGTGTACATATTTTCAGATCGCGCCTAGTTTGTAAACGAGTTTTTTGTTCGGAGATGAGAGAAACCCTGAAACTAAAATATAAATATAAATAAATATAGTAACTTGCATTTCAGCATCAAAAGCAACTCTGCATTTAAGCTCAAAAATTGAATTTAATTTTTACAAAAACCCAAATAAGCAAAAATACTACCAAATCCCTTGTCCCCTTGTCACCATAAAAATATAGTAAGAGTAAATGAAAATTGCCAACTTTTGCAGCCGACGCAGGGCATTTTTTTGCATTTATAAAAGAAGCAAAAATAAAAAATTGTATAAAGCTAAAACATTTATGTAAGAGTATTAAATTAAATGTAACCTTAGTTGTAAACGGAAACAAAAGAAAATGGATAACAAAAGCAAAACGAAATATCTATCAAGCATTAAAAACTATTGTATTTAAATTTAATATTTATATTACATGGTAAAAGCAACAATTTAACTGTTAGCATTTCAAACCATTTCACATACGAAACAAAACAAGAAGGGAAGAACTTTATATTATAAATTATATAATATAGCAACAACTATGTGTGTAATGTTTTTAGCAACTATAACTATTTCTATACACAAAACGAAAAACATGCAAAAGCTGTAATAAAAACAATATACAAAATATTTCATTTTTGAGTTATTTACTTATTGTTTTAACTTGATTTCCTTATGCATGACGAGTAAGTATGTTATTTTTTCCCTTAGGTTGCTTTGTTTGTTCTTTTTATTGTGACTTATTATTGATTTTAAGCATTTTCAAGAGAATCCCTCGAACACTTATACGTATCATTAAAACGACGCTCTCCAAGTTAAGTAAACAGAAGCAGAAAAGAAAACCAAAATGAGTAAACATTAATTAGCAAATTTCTCTACACGACGTACAATGTTTAATATACATATTATACATATTGAACACAACAAAAAACCAATTCCAATACAACCATTTACGCGTACTATTTGATGTTGTTAATAAGCTTAAAGAAATATTGCTAGCTAGTAGCGTTTAGTTTAGTTCTCTAAGAGAAGGGTTGCATCCCCTGAAGGACCTTTGCATTTCTCCAACTTTAGTTCGAGGCGTAAATAGCAAACGCTTTTATCTATAATTACAAAACATTAAAGGCTAAAGAGTGTAACGAATATACGTAAATGGAAAATACCAATGAAACGAAATGGTAAAATGTAAAAATATTTAATGCAAATATAATTCAGTTCAAGCGACTCGAAAAGTTTTTCGTTGATTTTTTGTGATTGAAAATTCATTTACTAAATTGATGAACCGAAATTGATTGCAATTTGCGAATGTATACGATTTTTTAATTTTAAAAAGAAAATATTTCATAATGGAGTGTATTTTAGATTGATAGGACAGGATTGAAAGGGATCAGAAAGCTGGGCGGTGATTGATGGATTAGTTGAAGTTAAACGGAAACCAGAAACTTGACGTCAAGTGTAGTTGTGAATTGTATTTTGTGAAATGTAATTTAATAATAAAATAAATGAAAACCGAAAACAAATTATATATACACTGCATATTTATATGAAGCGAAGAGGCGCAGAGCAACTGGCAAGAGAATACTTTAACAAAAATTCATGCAGACATTATTTTATTTACAAACGAAATGCATTTTAAGAACATAAATCAAAACAAAAACGAAATAATGTTGTTGATTTTGAATCGATTTTTATGCACACATAAAAATATAAAACAACAACAACAACACAAGTCAAAAATCAAATGCGTTAACAACAACAACCAAATATACGAAAAAAACAGCAGCAGCAACAATAATATTAAATACATTTGTAATTGAAAAAGAAAAACCATTTAAAATAAAATTTAACAACGTAAGATGTCCACTTTATTTTTATGGGAATGGGCAAAGGCAATCAATTGATTGTCGTAATGGTCAATCAACGCCTGCTTAATGGATTCGAGAAAGAACGCCCGCTGAGCCGAACTTTGTTTACTTTAAAATAGGAACATTAGGAAAAGTTAATAGTATTTACTTTTTGAGAGCGAAAAGCAAATTTTTTGCCTACTTTGAAACAATTTTTTTCCGTTAACAAAGAATAATTCGATTTTTAGAGAAGAGCTCTGTCAATTTAATTCGGCCAAATAAGTCTTAAAGATTGACAGCAAAGGGACTTACCAGTCCAAAACAGTTTTTGTTCTTCCTGTGGGTTGCATATCGGCCGAGATATCCTGCAAAAACAAATTTAAAAAATATTGCTACTGAAATTTTTTTCTTTTTTCAAATTCGGACTTAAAGACATTTTCCTTAGCTCTAACTTTTATTCAGTAGCCACAGAAACCGTTCCACCCAAATTCAAAACTTTTTTAAAAAATATTATTTTTTTAACATTACGAATGTCCATTCTCTTAAACTTTATCTACTTAATAGTTTAAATTCCAACCTTCTTTTATTTGGCGGAACGGTCAAAAAAAAATGTTTTGTGGGTCAACCCCATCCTTTTTCCGAAAAAGATGTTCCAGGTTTGAATGCCAATCGATAGATAATATTTCTACGAGTTCCGAGCTTTTATCATGTTTTGGCCAGGAACCTTGGTTTTGCCAATGTCCTTCTTGCAGCAGGAAGCGTATTCTTTATCGGCCTAAAGTATGCAGCTATCATGAAATACCTGCTGCCTAAAAGTGTGCAGCGAACTTTGTAGTTTTAATTGGGCTATAATCTGTGTCACTGCAGCCAGCTTCTGTCAGCTGAAATTATCCGCCTAAAAGTATGCTTCACCCAGGCGTGTGTTACGTGTTTTTAGGTGGCGCCCCTCAGTGGCCAAACCTTAAAGCAGTTATGAACACCAGATGTCGCTTTACTATGTATAAGAATAATATAAGTATAATGTAGAGAAAATAGGCTTATGACAGAAAGAGACAACCATATATGATGTGCTTAAGATTAATTGGTTAAAAGGGCATGGTCACATATTAAAACAAACAAGGCGCCAAAAATGTCTGATTTCAAATGTTGTAAGAAATAATAATTTTTAAAAAGCATCTTTAACATCTTTAATCTTTAATAAATTTATTTTGCTGCTAAATAATGATTATAAATAAAGCCGCCAAACTATCGACCAGTTTGAACTAAAAGGCTAAAGAAAATTTGTTATTAAAAAATTGCAAAAAAAAATCTAAACTTTGTATGTTATAAATACAAAATGTAAAAATAGGCATTATAGTTAAATATTCAGCAAACTACGGCTTAGGTTTCCCAATAAAAATAAAGAATTTAACGTTGCGCCATCCATCATCACCGCGGCTGTTAAAAACCCAAAAAATATGACCACAATGCAATTACTGCAATTATTTTTCAATTATAGAGTTTCCATTGTTGACGGACACTCCACAAAGGCCTTAGTGCCACGTCCTTGCCAAAGTATTAAGGCTCGAAATTTCAAAATTTCGCCTGCCTTGCCAGACGAAAACTTGCAAAATATATAAGCGAGAGAGAGTGTGCTTACACGAATTATACTTATATCTACTTACAGACTTATTTTTAGTGCCAGCTGAGCGGTGATGACCTTACGTGCATAAATATTTCAGCCGACTTCTGCTTGCTGCTTGCCGTTTGCCGTTTTCAAGAGCAAGGCAAGGTCTCTGCTGCTGCTGCTGGGGAAAAACTGTCTAAGGACAAAAGTTGTGCCACCTCCACCCCCGAAAATTCCCCCCGACAAGCTGGTCAACAGGTTGAAAATGAGCGCAGTTGAAACTTTTGAAACTTGCCAAAAAATACACTAAAATTAGTGGCCGCTCTCGCTGTCCTTCCCTCCACTGCCGTGTCCCTGAAAATTCAATTAGTAGACGGGCGCTAATTAATAGCAAATTGAAAGCTTTCCACTTGTTGAGAAAGGTTTTTTGAAAGTGCCACACGTCCATTGTCCAGGCATAAAACACACACGGCTCACGTGCTAAAAAGCTCCGCACGTGTCCTGCCGCACACGGAACTGAAACTGAGGAAGGGGAAATCACAAGGAAAGCTTTCACTGCCAATAGCAACAGCGTGCCCCAAACACACGAGCTCCACGAGCTTTGGCCGACTCCAGAAACCAAAAAATCCTTTTGGCCAACAGTTTGTTGCTCAAGCTGTTTCTGAACGGACGTCTGCTCCAGCATAGTTCACTCCCGACATTTGTGACTTCGATTTAGTTTCGGACTGCGATTCGGTTTTGGCCACAAGTTCCTCTATAACCTCTAAAAAAAATACAAAAAAAAAACCTATTTTTGGGGAGTTGACTCCCCAACTTCGAGGAGTGAAAATTTCTTTGCCACATAGTTCCAGTGTGTGTGAGTGCCTACATATTTGAATAACACAACGATCAAAATTAAACAAAACCCACAAAAGCGCTGGCAAAACGTGGAAAAGGGAGTGAACCAGGGAGTGTGGTCTACTTTTCGGGAGGGCTAGGCCACAGGCTAAATCAGACTTGTTAGCACTAGTGTGTAAGTTAGCTGGGGAACATGCAAAGCCAACATTAGATTGTGTCAGCCAACTGACTTTAACTGGCAGGCCAAGACGGCTACATGACCAGCGGAATATAAAGTGTTTAAAGGTCTTGGGTCAGTAACTAGCTCCAGCACTATGCACTTCCCAACGGACCGTCTGTGGCATTTAATTAACCCAACACATTAACTCAACTCATCAACCACGCAGAGTCAGCCATTTATTTAGGGGATTGGTTTGGCCAAAAAGGAAACTAAAATAGTTGAGAAGCAGTTAAATTAAACGGAATACTTGGGTAGATTCTTTGAGAGAGTTTAGTCTGAATAAGAATTCGGGGGAAGTTTAAAGTAGTTTCATTCCTAAAAGCATTTCATTACGCTTGACTCATTATGCAAATCAATTCAGCAAGCATAATTAAGCCGGAAATTCATCAGAAATGTATGTACATTTAAGTCAACAAATACTTTATGATTTTTTGAATAGACTTCAATGAAATTAAAGAGAATTAAAGTCACAGAAAAAACAAAAAAGATAAAAAAAAAAAAGCTGAAAAATTAATGGAAAATAAAATTTAGCCTTTAATAACTTTTAAATTTGTATTTATTCATATGTGATTGATACATTAAATATTTACAAAACTTAAAATCGTTTTGAGAAAATCAGGACAAATCAATTAAGTTCAGAATAACAGGTTTAAGAGTTTAAAAAAAAAAATGTTAATGCCTTTAAGTAATAAGGGTATTAAACTAAAAAAATTTAAAGAATAAAGGAGTAACTAAAATTCTTATTTAATTTCGAGAACATTGAACTCAAAATTGTAAAAACAAGGAAGTAACAATATTATATTTTGTAAATAACATTACTTAACAAAAAATATGTAACTCGTGCAGTTAAAGACTTCCGTCTCCTGGTTTTATTATTAACATACGAACAAAAAAGAAAACGCCAAATCAGCATTGATTCGAGGTCATAATCCAAAAAAGTTAAATGGGAACAATGGAGACCATTTGCCTCTGTGCTCCTTTGACTCGCTCGTCGGCTCTCCACGAAATTTGTATGGCCAAGTTAGTGAGATTCCCCCCAAGGCTGTGCTGCCATTCACACAACTATTCGCAGTTTTGTTAAGAGTTTAGCGAGACTATTTTGGGCGGAACGGGAACGGAGCGGAGCATTCAAAGTGGAGCCAGGGGCTAAGCCGTCCAAGGCTATCTGCATTTGAAATGACCAACGCAACAATGAAGGCTCAGAATGAGGACCAACAAAAGAGGAGTGCCCCTAAAACAAAAAAAAAACCCAACAAAAAAAAGCAGCAACAGCAGCAGTGACAATAACAGTAACACAGAGGAGCCAACTGAGAATTGTCGCATGCAGGGTGGGGCTAACACACACACACACAAACACATTCGCAGAGGGGGAGGCTACTTAAAAACAGCGCACACATGACGTCATTAAGAATATTAAATGAGTTTACAGCGCGTTTGTTGCTGCACCAAGAAAAAAAGCGTTTATTTCTAAAATGTTCTATTTATACTTTTAAAGTTAGTGTTTCTACGCTTACAAACAAAATTTTAATATTTTTGTTTTATTTAATTTTAGTCTAAAATAAAGAGTTGTGTTTAGTTATTGTTTGTTAATTTATATTTATTATATATAATTTTGTTTGTTTTGTTTTATAATGGTTTTTTTGAGTGTTAAGTAAATTTTTTTACTGAAACAATTTCAAGGTCCTCCTTTAAATCCATTATACCTATCTCTTGAAAAAATTCATCTTAACCTAAATTAATTGGGCTTTGATGTTTCTTTCCTAAAAATAAGTTATTTTATGTCGTAAAAACAAGTTTAAAGTCAAAGGGACAACAAACTCAGAAATATTTTATTTGGAAAAAGTTTAAGCATGAAATAGATAGATATATTTTCATTTAAAAGTTTGAGATTCTTTTTGCTAATTGTTTGTCCTTTTTTTCCAAGTGTCTTGTTGCATGGCGCTTAGAGATGAGCTGCAAAACGGTAAAAGGCCATTAACAAACGCCTAATGGCGCACTTGAGACACTGCGCAGCCAAAGGGGCGTGGTCGGGGGCGGAGGGCGGAGGGCGGAGGGGCGGTGATAGGGTTAGGCCAAAAGCTGATAATGGGAATGGATCTGTACAGCAGTTGCCTTAAATGGCCAAGCGGGGAAAAGGGCAACCCACGTTAACCACTCACTCCCCTTTCTTCGTACTCATTTGCTGCGCTCGGAAATTGAAGTATTAAATATTCATGCAGTGCAAGGAAGAAATCACATAATCCACACGGGGCAATGTGTCGCGGTCATATACAAAGCGGAGCGTCTAATGCATATGTGAAATGATCAACCGAAGGGCAATTTATCAGCATCCCCGAAGTGTGCTGCACAAAGTGTAAAAATAAACAAGCAAACAACAGCAATAACAATTTGTCAAGTACATACAACACACACACACACACCATATACACACCAAAATACAAAGCAGGTGAAAGCCAAAAAAAAAGGCAAAAAAGCTCTTTTAAAACGCCCCACAGCAGCGAACAAAGGATTATCGCGATGGCAAGGACCACGGAACTAAAGCTGGCTATGGCGGAGCCTGCGAAATGGTAAGTTGATGGCCAACATTAACGCCACTGACCCTGAAAGTGACTCTGTGACTCACTATTTGATTCGGTTCCCAGATCCTGTACATCAGAGATACCAATTTGGTTGATTTTCTGCTAAAAAAAATAGGGTTCCTTAACTTAAGTTCTCCTCATGAAAATGTGGAGGTGATCCAAACTTTTAGGACCTCAATGTTCAAGCCTTTAAAAAACGAATCACTGCTTACTAATTCCTTAAAAAACTTTTTTAGCAATAGTTTTTTCCTATTGTTTGTGCTTTTACAGAGGTTTAAAAACATTAATTTGAAAAATAATTAGAAAATCAGAGCTATTTTTCAGTTGCCTTTGTTGTCATAATTTTTTAAGTGAAATTCAAGGCTAAAGTTAGTTTATTTTACCGTTTTTAGGCTTTATACTATCAACCATTCAGAACAAATCAGTTGTCTCAAATATCAACTTCAACTAATTTTTCTGGGTTTACATATGTGGCCAATTAAGTTCATATTCGTACAAGAAATATTGAACTCAATGTTCTTAAAAATATGTTTGAAAACTATTTTTCTTCGATTTTTTAAACCTGTGCAAATTTCGTTTGAATTCTGATATTTAAAATATATTTTTAAAACTATTTCTTCGCCCCCATGATTCTTTTAATTTGAATTTTTATTTTATTTTTTTTTAGGGCAGGTAGCTGGCATCTCTACTACACATCCTCCATGCTCCACCTAACCAATCAATATTATCGAGTTAGCAAACGCGAATTGCAAGTTTGTGACTGTGTGTGTGTGTCTGTGTGTGTGTGTGTGCGAGAGTGTTAGTGGGTGAGTGTTGTCTGAAAAAGCACGTGGAGTTTATAAAATATGCAAAGCAATACATATTTGAACAGCTCGGAGAGGCGGAAGCAGCTCATCCAAGCAAGAGATGAACATGTCGAAGCCCGAAGCCAAGGGCCATTGCTTTTGTTTTTTACGTGGATACACGCAGAGGTATCATCTATATGTGTGTGAATACTGAATATATAACTTTCAAGCACCATATGCCACATGAAATTATGTGCTTGCCAAAGATTCCGTTTCAAACGCTTTTCATAATCAAATAATAATCTGTATTACCGGTAAACAAGCATTATCCAAATAGGGGATTAGCCAAAAATGTTCTTTGATGAGCTTAATGAAGTTGTGGCTAAGTGAATTGCCACTTAAATTTGAAATTCAAAGTCTATCTCTTAACAAATTGTAGCAGAATATTCTAATTTTATGGTGTCTATTTTCTAGATAATTTCAAAGTTTGAAATTTGCTTCTGGGCACGTGGACAAAGTTTTTGGGTGACACATTTTGAGTTTAATTAAAATCCTGTTAACTTCAAAGAAAGGGTAAATTACAATTTTTGAAAGGGGTTACACTTTAAACTTAGTTTTATATTTTTAAAAGTTACACACCTTGGTAACTATACATTTTCAAAGAATTTATGCTTAATAAAACATAAAGTTACATATTGACTTCATATTTATTCTGAGCTGAAAACAAATTTAAATAAGCTATCAATTTCAATTAACCGGGAATTATTTATGCACCAACAAAATGTTTCACTAAATGTTAAATTCAAGATATAATCGCTTTTCCATAAAACGAGATTTACATAAATATGCTAACCCCATTTACCCACAACAAAAAAAGTGCCTTGATAACAGACAACAAATAAATATTTGCATTCAACAGATTTCATTTGAATACCCATTCAAATGCTGCCAACCATAAATCCGCTGCCAATGTGGCATTTAAATCCATGAGGAAGAGGGGATTCCATTGTGTTCACCCTGATTGGCAGTAGACACGTGGAAGACCGATACCAAAACATGTCGAAATTATGCAACTGAGCCGCCTCAGACTTTTGGCCAAAAATAGCAGCGGGCATAAATAGCCAGAGCTGCGGAAAAGAATGTGGAAGGCTTTGTGCGGCCCACGGAGTTGTAATTAAAAGGAAATCCATATTCATTTCGTGTAAGCAGCACCGCAGCCAGGCAGCCAGGCAAAAAGAGTGGCATGCACGGCGAAGGACGAAGGACTCGGAAAAATGGGGAAAGTGGGGAAAATGGGGAAAAGGGCCCCGAGTGTGGCATGTCTCTTTGTGTATTTGTCAGTCTGGCTGGAACGACACCGAAGAATGCTGACAGGAGCATTCCTGGTCCCTGCTTTCTGGTCTTTCTGCTTGGCGAAATATATGGCTACGTGATACACATTATCTGGCTGCACTCAGGAAAAAATAATTTAAAATAATACATAAGACAACTCATTGGAAAGGGTTCCACTCAAAATTTCTTAAGTTTTTAGTCTTTAAAAAATAAATTGAAAAAGTTCTAGAAAGCAAGATTTTATTTTACAGAAGAAACATACATATTTTAAAAAACCAATTTTAGCAAAGCATTATTTATTTCATTTAATGATTTAAAAACCAATTTAATTATTTGTTCAGCAAGTTTTTCAAGGTAAACTCCCAAAAAATGTCACCTTATACCTACTAAATTTAGTTGACTTATTTAAAAGTTCTTGCTAACTTTACAAGTACAAAACCTATATTTTATGTGGTCAGATTTAAGTTTGCTAAATTACCAACACCAAATAACATATAGCTGTTTAACTTAGCCTGTAGCTTGTTTTATTTTTTATATGCAAGCTGGTCACAATGAAGAACTTTATTTACATTTTGTTTAGCAAAAGGCAAAAATTGTTTATCATTGACCAACTAATAATACGACAAATTCTGTCTGTCCCTCCCTCCCTCCCTCCCTCCCTTTCCAAAAATATCGGACTATAGATCCCAAGTTTTTTAGACTTTGAACAAAGAACGTTGTTTAAAGCCTTTACGACAAACGCGAAAATCTTTGGCCTTCAGTTTTTTGAATTGTTTAAAAAGAAATATAATGATATGTGCACTGTTAACTAAGAACATTGTGCCTATGCAAACTTAAGTTATGCAGATCTTTAGATTACTTTTTGTTCGAATAGTGGGATCAATCGATTCTTTTTTACAAGGAATCGATTAATTTTTAGTCCTGATCTAGACTCTGCTGTCTTTATTTTTTATTTATATTTATTTCCGACTTTTTGCAAGTGCAAAGATAGTTAGGAGAGCAAACATGGGGTGTTCCTTGAAGGCCTTCAGTGCTCGGGCACGCTGCCATCACCATCACCAAAGCAAGAGCGACCTGCTTTGCTTGCATATTTGTTTTCACTCGAAAGCATCGGGGTCTGCCGTGGGTCTCCGGGGTCTGGGGTCTGGGGTCTGGGGTTTGCTATGGGGCTTTATGTCGGCCTATTTTGTGGCCGCTGCTTTGCCGCTTTGCATGTTGCAAACAATTTTCCAGAGCAGCGGCAGCAAAGCGGCACAAATGTTCGTGCGACTAATTTGTGAAAAAAGGAAGAAAGCCTGGCCAGGCAAAAACAACAACGTCAACTGGCACGAGACGTTAAAATCAACGGTCCGTGTCCATTAAAACGGGGCCAACAAGCAGGAGAAACAGAAATATTATAAGCTCAGTTCTCCTGCGTTTCTGTTAATGAGAAATAATCACAAAAAAAAAAGCGAAAAAAGCGAAAAAAGGCGAACAAACTGCGCCACGTTTAATGCCCCCGTGTGAACAACTTGGATATATGTACATTTACCCCGTATTTGGGTATTCGGGTATTTGGGTATTGGGTACACAAAAAACAAGCAGGACAACCTTTTGCGACAATCGGTAAACACACAAAGCTAATAAAAAACTGTAAAATATTCAACAATTGGCAAAGCTTTTAAGAGTCTCACAGACGCCCCTGATATTGAAATGTAAACCTCGCAATTTTCCCCCCCCCCACAGTGAGCACCGAAAAATATGCTACCCATAACGCGACTGGGAAAATGATGGGGAAAGTGATAAAATGGGGTGGAGATAAATAAGTGGCGCACGTTGAGAATGAATAAGGGAAAAGGAGAAAAGAAAGAACAGGAATTCAATTTGGCATATTATAAAAATTGTTATTGTAAACTTAAAGCTGTGAAGGCATTTTATGTAGGAGATATTTTAAGGTGAATTTAATAGCTTGAGGGGACTATGAGGTAAATCATTTACTCAACTATATTTAATTATTTATATTTATTTGCGATACTCGAAGAGTAAGCAAATACTGTAAACGATCAAATGTCTGTCTGTCCGTCGTCCGTCCGTCCGTCTGTCTGTCCGCACAAACATCGAGATCTCGGGAACTATTAGAGCTAGAACCACCAAATTTTGCACAGACTTCTATGAGCAAGGCGCAGATCAAGTTTGTTTCAAACCTGACCACGCCCCTTTTACACCCACAAACCGGAAAAACACTTGGTGTCCACATTTTTAGTGCTAGAGAAAAGTAGCCTTACAAATGTTGTTCGTATTGAAAAATCTACCCGAATATCTAAAAATTTTTAAAATCTGACCATTTTCAAGAAATTGTGTATACAACTGCGTTGAAAATTTTATTGCGCTCAAAAGTAGGCAAAACAATTTTTTTAAGAGGGGTTAAAACTGATTGCGCATGAAAGTAGGCTACACATTATTGAAGAGGGCTAGCTAGCTGTTTTTAAAGAGGGCAATGAGTATCGCAAATCTTATAGTCGGGAAACCCGACTATAGCGTTCTTTCTTGTTTTTAATCAATAAAATCATTATTAAGTAAGCTGTTACAACCACTTTTATAATCAGTGCCTACAGTTAAAACTTTTAAGCAATAATTTTAAAATGATTTGCTTAAATGACTTTTCTTCTTAAAAATACTGTCTAACAGTTATTTCTTCAGGAGAAAACTTAACTCATTTTAAATACAATTATATAAAATTCTTTAAGGTTAATTTAAAGTTCCTTAAGAGTACAAACCAATAGGAATGCTTTGTTCATATTTTCCTTCATATTGATTCTTTTGTTTACATCTATTCAACCAACTTTTAAATGGCCAATAAGGTGTTTATAGTATAAATATGCAAAAAGTGTTATGACCAAACGTTAGCAATGTTGTTGGAAAAACTTTAAAATATGTATTCCATTCCACTATGAAAGTTTTCGAAAGTGAAAACCAGAAAAGGCGTCGGTACTCTTATCTAAATCAGAATATTGGTTGCTGCCTTAAATACGCATTTACCATCAATCACTCCGCACCATCTTAGCCCACTATCTATCCCATTTACAAATGAAGGACGACCCAAAGTAGATCCATTTATAAATAGCCGACTCAGAAGCGTTCTCCTCGCCGAGATTATGACCGGGGTTGTGGCCATAAATTACGCACCCAGAACCCAGAACAATACTCCATACAGACAACGTCGACTGGCTTTAGGTAAATCCTTGCTTTTATAATGAGCATAAAGGATAACCACAACAAAGACCGGGAAGGAGCGGAAGTGGGAGCTTCCAGCGGAACACGCATAGAATTATGATCTAACAAAAATGGCAAATTAATTGATATGAATGGGGAGCACAAACTCTTCTTTTTTGTAGCAATGCAAATGCAAAGCAAACTTCCAGCAGGGGAAAACCAACAGGAAAACAAAACGTAAACATTTCAATTATGTCGCTGCGGTTGGGGGAAACTTCTTTTTCGTGCTAATTAAGCTCAATGGGTGCTCAGAGTCGAGCTGCAGTAATTAGTTGGCAGAAGTCTAAACAAAGCCAGAAACTCGAAAGCAAATGAGCCGAGAGAAGGGTGGGAGGGTGTAACAATGGCAGCAGGCCATTTCCGGTTTGCTCATGTGTGCTGCTGTCGAGTGCCTCACTTCCACTTCCACTTCCTCTAACCTCTCGCTCACCCTTTCCTGTGTCTGTGTCTGTGTCTGCGATTGTGATTGTGTTTGCCTGCGTGTGGGTGTCGCAGCAACAGTTTGTTGCTTTGTTTTTTGTTTGCCTGTTTGCTTGTTTGCCAAGACAACGACACGCTTATAAATTTTTAATTAAATTGTTGTTTTCCAACTTGTCTCCGTTGTTTTTTGTTTTTTTTTTTTTTTTGGTTTTACTAGTCGCAGGAAAACGCATTGATTGTGTGTGTGTGGGAGTGGGAGTGGCCATATCCTTTGTTTGGCTGTGGGTTTCTATAGCACGTGCACTTGCCTGTCCATATTCGATAGCTTCTCCGGGGCAAATTGAGTTGTTTAACTTGCAATTGAGCCGGGCCGAGGGATTAAGTGGTGGAAGTCCGTAAAGTTCAACTGATTGCGACCTGCGGTTGTTGGCTTAAAGCAGCAATGTCAAGAGCTTTAATATCTTTTATTGGATTTTTTAATACAGGTTGTAGTCCTCAGGAAATGAACAAGACACTTTGATAATATGAAAGCTTGTTCTACAAATTTAACTTTTTATGGTTTACAATGGGATAAAGATTGGTGCAGAGATTTTTTAACTTAATAAATAAGAATTTCATACTCCTTCTATTTATTTAACAAATTAAATTTTTAAATATTTTTTTGATTAGATATTTTGAAATGTATCCCTAAAATGATTTAATGATTAGATAATCTCAACTGCTTACATTCATCTCTCGAAACAACTAGCACACGTCAGTAGTTTATCCTACGTACACATGTCTAGACCATTAATATCCAATTTATTATGTATTCCCTATCAGAGCTCAACCAAATGCTAAAGCCTAAACCCCATTGAGACCATTTACATGTCTGAAGAATTTCGTGGGGGGCTTTGCCTATGACAAATTAACTTATTTAGTTGCGGCAGCAGCGGACTGTCGTACGAAATAATTTATCAAATTCCTATATAAATTATTGATGTCCTCGCCGAGGACTCCGTGTGTGTGTGTGCCTCTGAGCGGGTGGGTGTTGCATGTGGGAATGGCTTTAAGTGCTCACGCCCACACAATATTTTCTGGTTCCTGCAGCGGAGGCGAATGAATAAAAATTGCCATCAGGCGTAGGCGTTGTGGCAAATGCCAATCACGGGCATTAAGTCAGTGGCAAAGAGGTGGATTTTGGTGCTCCACTCTGAGTGGGAGGCATATTAAGCATGGGGCTGGGGCAGGGGCAAGGGGAGGGGAAAGGGTCCGAGCCACAACGGGAAATCGGGGCCAAATGATAAATGACAGTGCAGCCGAGGCCTCTCAAAATTAACATAATTTTCTCCTTTTAATTGGCTGACGGACGAGGTGTGCACTGAAATAATAGTGTGGTTAAGTTAAATGTCATACAGGAAATAAAAAAAAAACATAAAGAGAAAATGGTTATAATGATGAGACTATGGCAAAAATTTTAACTTACATTTTTTTACATTACATATTTTAACTTCAAAAATTTTGAAAACAAAAATTTTAAAAATTATTGTTTATCATATCTATTTGATCAATTTACATATGGATGTTGTAAAAAAAAAATAAAAAATTTAATAGCTTGTAGAAATGTTATTTTTAAATATCCTTAATGTGAAATATGGCACAGAATGTCTGCTTTAGGTTAACGCTGCGTATACGTGATATAAACTATAAACACCGTTTATTACTCATACGCAACGTTATCCCTGCTGTCAGGTTTTCTTTAAATATGAAGTTTCAAGGTATTGGATTCTATTTCTCGCGGTGCAGCAGGAGCAAGGAGCAACTACCATCACCGGTGGTGTCGGTTAGGCTTGTTTGCGTTTTCGTTGGTGTTGGTGTTGGTTAGTGTCGGCTGCTCCTGTGGTGCCGCTGCCTTTGCTCTTCCTGGTGCCGGGTAATTTTGCATGCAAATAACTGGAAATTAGTGTAAGTGCTCACTGACATGCCACACACAGAGCGCCAAAGCCAGTGCCTGTGTCTCGGCCAGGACTCCTGGATCCTAAGCACCTCCGTTTCTTGCTGCCTGGATCCCTCCAGAGTTCCAGCTAGGTGAGCAGCCCAAGGAAACCCCACGGCCAATGGCAGCGACGGAGATAAACAGACGATGGCACAATAAAGTGGCAAACGCTTAGGAAAACGGCTTTGCACCGAAAAAAAACTAAGTCACCAATTATTTAGTGGTAACAGTAATCATAACAGTTTTATGAGATTTTATTCCTTGCTGAACTGTTAAGTAAAACTGCCAAAATTGTATATTTAAACCAGGAACAAGTGTTTAGTTATTTTTGACTATTTTTTGTTGGTTTATAATTGTTAGAAACTACTTTTTTTTTGCTTACCAGTAAGGCCATTACTCCAAACGATTTTTGTAATACCTACTCAACCATTCAATTTTAAATAAATCTAATATTTCGTTCTTTTTTAAATTTAGCTCTTTAAGTTTGTATTCGAATTATCTGAGTGCGATCTTTATTTTTACAAAATACTAAATTAATTAAATGATATAATTCAAATGCTCCTTTTTCTGTTAAAACTTATAAACGTGTTTAAAACTTTCTAAATACTTTTACAAATAAATTACAAAATAGTTTCCACATCAACACTATAACTTTTAAGACTACCTTAAATTAGCAAAGTGTATTTTTCGCTCAGTGTGTGCATGTTCTCCGTGAAGCTCCATGTGGGCGTTGTATGGCAGCATGTCTAAATCGACTCCTCAGCCACTGCCAATGCAATGCTCCCTCCGCTCAGCTGCTCCTGGCTGCTGTCCTGGAACATCAGCGCTTTAAAAGGCCATTAAAATGCAATGAGCGCCCAAACGTTTTATGCCACGAGATGAACCGAGCTGAGCTCGGATTTAAAATTGCAGTCGGTTAACCCGCTGAGATGTAATGGAAACGGAAGTGCAGAGGCGTTGCCATAAGGATGGTGTTAACATAATTATGAAACTTACCCCATTTAACTTGTGAGCAAAGGGGAAAGTTGGCTTAATCTTGATGAACTGTTTTTATGGAATTTATTAACACAATTTATCGCTAGTCTCAAGTGAGTTAAATGTAAAGACAAGAACAATTATAAACAATAGATTTGTCAATCTTTACAGATTAAGAGGAATCTGAAAATTATTTGCTTAATCCGTATAAATTCACTTAGTAAGAACTACAGAAAAATATGGTTTTCTTAAAATTAAATTCCCCTTCTTTCAATGGTTTTAACCATTTTGGGAGAATCATTTGCTTTGTGTTCCATCTAGTAAATATTAAATCTAATAAATCTTTTAGTGGAAGGAGATCACGGTAGCAATAGTGACCTAAGAGTCCTTGATGTCAACCGGCCGTTTGTGTTCGTTGTCAAGGACCAAAGTACCATTTACATGGCCTGGAGTGGGTAGTGCAGTTGCAGGAATTTCCAGTGAAATGTCAGCTGAATTGTTGTAAATTAAATTAACTGGAATTAAGCCAAACAAAAGCCGCACAAAACTGTGTTTATTCCGGCCATTAGTGGAGGAGGCTGAAGAGGGGTTATCCCGCAGCTCCCGATGGCATTGTTTACAACGTTGCCGCGCATATTAATTGCCTGTTTAAGCAAATTGAGGCCACAAAACATCAGCATCACGTTGGTTTCCAGCTCGTTCCCCGTTTTTCTTTTTTTCCTCTTTTTTCCTCTTTTTTTTGTTTGTGTTCGGTGCCCCGTGGCATTCCACAATTACTCGCGATTGCGGTGCCAACGAAGCCAACTGCTGACAATTGCATCATGGCTGCCGAGTGGCGCCCCTCCTTGCGAACAGCAATTGCATAAATTATAAGACTGGGGCACAAGCCCACCAACCCAGCGGTGCCACCAAGTCATCGACGACAGTCCTCTCAGTCCTCTAAGTACCGGGGTTCCACTGCTTCTCTGCAGGCTACGAAATTGAGGATGTGATGTCTCCTGAGCTGCAATTCATGGCTTTGATTTTGGGCTAGCTTCCACTTGTTTTATGGTCGAATAAATGCAGCTGTCGAATGTGGGAATGAATTATTTAAATTCTTGGTTAACCAGCTGTGACTTTGCAAGATCCGAGGAATTGACCAAATACCAAAGGGCAATTTATAGAATACCAGGAAAATGTTTTTTTTTTGTACAAAGGGTGGTTTTTCGGCCCAGTAATTTACAAAAACACCTTATAGGAAAATGTTTTCGGACCTTACGGAGGGAATTAAGGCCCGGGGGGGGAAAAAATCCCCCAATTTTTTTTAAAAATTAAAGGGGTTTTTTTAAAAAAAAAAAATTCCAAATATTGAAAACTTTTTTTTTTCATTAAAAAAAAAACAAAATGAAACCTGAATTTAAATTTTTGTATGATTCTAGTTCATTTTATAGATAATACAATTCAGATTGAAAATGTGTTTAGTTTTTTCAGTTCCGTTTTAACGGCATCATTGGTCACACTTTTTCAAAAAAAGGCTTTGTGGCCCCTTTTTAAAAATGGTTAAAAAATGTGTTTTTTATCGTTATGAACTTTCAGCATTGGACATCTAAAAAAATTTTTTAAAGGGTGCCGCCTAAAATTAATTTTTAAAATTTTTTTCCTTAAAATTAAAAATTTGTTTGATTTAAAGAGACACATTACTTAACTTTTTCGATTCATTCATGTTCTAATATGTGTTAAATTAGGAGACAAGAATTTGCCATTACCCAGTGCATCAATAAATTATTAGAACGCAGTGGCCAACAATCCAAAGCCCTTTGGAGAGCAATTAACCTAGAAAAATAATGCCCTATATTTACGGTTCTTGTTGGTCCTTAAACAACATGACATTGTTCATACGCTCCGCTGGCCCCACAATCACAACAAACTTGCATGCACCGAGTACTTTTTTATTGGTTAAAATAAAAACCCATGGCGCCTGCGTTCCTTTCCAGAGTTTAAAAATGGAATGTGCGCCGCAGGGTGATTGCAGTTGCAGTTGCAGTCACGTAGAGCTTATGAAATGCAACAGAGTGCAGTGGCCATGTCGGCAATGACATCGCCATCGACAGAATGCACAAATGAAAATCGCAGAGTTAAGGACCTGAGATAAATGCAGCAAAAAGAATGATCTATTCGAAATGACTTAACAAGGGAGAAAATCAATACTTAGAAACGAAGTTTTAGTTACTTCATGTTTAAAAATACATAGCTATTACAAATAGTTTTATATTTTCCTATTTCATTAGTGATAAAGTATCTTAATAAAAACTTAGTGATTACTAGTAAATTTCAAATGTTTAAATTAAAGTAATTGCACAGCTTTGATGACGTTTATATCTTGATCTTTACAGCAACTAGAAAAATAAGGATTACAAATTTCAAATTAAAAAGCTTTCCATTTAATGATTGTTCAAGGGTCAAAAGTCAAATAGCCTTCGAATCGTACAAATTTGATGAGAACAAATGGAAACAATTATAAGGCAGACAGTAAATCGTCCTCTTTGTTCTCGTACCTACTTCAACATTTTCCGTAACCTTTCTTTATTCCCTCTTTTGCACAAAAGTTAAACTCACTTAATTGAATTGAATGCCAAACATCGACGTGGATGAGCAGGAGGATGATCATGATCATGATGAAGGCAAAGTGCACTCGAGTGCAAGTTATTCAGCCAGCTCTGCTTTTAAGCCATATTTAAGCAATAAGGCAAATGGATTTGAGGGAAAATGCCCTAGATTATAACCAGCTTGCTCTTGACTGGAATGGAAAAATTGGTCAGAGTCGGAAGAGTATTAGCGTGTCAAAATGACATAAACTAAAATCACATTTCAGCTCGTTGTTTGTAGTAGAGACATGGCAGCAAAGGGCATAAAAACGATAACTGACAAGCGCATAAGAAATGGCAAACATTCACGGTGGTTGAAACGCAGGCAAAAATCGTTATCTACGCATTAGCATTAAAATAATTTTCTTATGGCTTGGTTTAGTCAGTAAAATAAACACTTTCTAACCTTCTTTCAACAATTTATATTTTTTAAAAGAAATCAAGAATTCAAAACAAAAACAAACTTTTAAAAACTGAATTTGATGCGTACGTCAGTTAACAAAATATTGGCTATATACAATATATTAAAGCAACAAAAGATTTATTTTAAAATAGGAACCAATAAAATATTAATTAGTTTTAAAGAACAAAGTTTAAGGATTTCCTCACAAAATCACCCCATTTATTTCAGCACTCCAATCTATTTAGTATAACCTGTCCAGGTGGTGGCCAAACTTATCCTTTGTCTTTAACCTTTTGGTTTTCTATTGAACTTTCATACGACTTTGAACCATCGTCTAGTTCACAGAACCCTTCAGTCCCCTCGTCTGCAAGTGAACCGCACACCTCATTTAACACATTGACTTTTGGCTTATTAACACCGGGACACAAAGAAGGGGTCAGGTTTTGGATTCGAGGGCGTCCAAGGCTGTTTAGCTAATGGACTGGGCATTAAATCGAATACGCTCGTTATACACATGACTTCGGTAATAATCAATAACGATTTGTGTGCGTAAATCAGGGTGAAGTTTACCCACGTGCCACGCGGCGTATACTTGATGCACATGTTTCGCAGGGACAATACGTTCTCACGGAATTTGTGATAAGGGAATTTGTGAAAGATTCAACGTTTGTTTGTTTAATAAATTAGTACAAATTTTGAGTAAAGTAAGAAAAAAGATTTGACAGTATTTTAGGAAACTTTTAATAAATTAAAGTATTTAGTCTTAATTCAGTAAAAAATGTCTAATGTCATCTAATTATCAGAATAAAATTTGCGAGCTTGCCAACCTTCGTTTACATAATGGGGACTCTCTATTTTTATGGCCATTGACTTTGACAGTCAGTTCTTTTCAATTAGAAACTTATTTGGCACATTTGAAATGCAAAACTAGAAGCGATCTCCCAACTTTGCTTGTGGCAAAGTTTTGCCCTGCGAAAAGTCGCGTTTGTGCCACGCATAGAAATTGAGTTGCCCTCATTGCTGCCGCATTGTTATTGCTGTGGCCACAAAATGGTTGGCGCACAACAACACTTAAGCTTAAGTGACTACTCGAGACTTTCTCCAGTTCTCTCTTTTTTTTTGGCGGAGGAGAGGAGTTGGAGAGCAAACCCAGTGACTGCGTGACCGGAAAGTGTTTGGCACTTCCGGTTGCCGCAGCCACCGAAGCGCCAAAAGCACCGCAGCAGCCAACAAAACCACAGCGGAAGTTTTGCCACGTAGACAACAACACCAACACAGCAACGAACTCAAATACAATGGCAGCCGGGAACGAGTCCTTGTACCTGTCTCGAAACCCAAATTATTTAGCGACAGGTCACCGCAAGGCGAACTTTTGATGCCCTTGCATTGTGTACTTCACAGTCTTCTTCAGAGATTTACTTAATTATCAAGATTGAGTTAAGTTCTTGAATACTGTGACAATTATAAGACAAAAGGTTTGGCCAAAATATCATTTCCTTTTAGCTTGAAAAAAGTATGGAGTTTTAAAGTTTAAAAAAGGATTTTGCTTATGATGTAAATGAGCTTTTTACTTTTTAATAGGCTCTGCACAAAACAACATTTGAATTAAATGCATGGTTTGTTCTCATTATATGTTTAAAATTTAACTTGAAATTTTCTGGTCAATAAAAACCTGTTAAATAACACTTAATTCCAAATAGGCAGAAACTAAGTATTCAACCAGGAGAATGTCCCTGAAAATTTTTTCTTAAAGCACTGTTTTTATTGAGAATACTTACCGCTTAAATTAAAATGTTTTAATTTGTTTAATGTTTTTTAATGAAAAGAAAAATGATCAAGGCATGAATTTTTATTACAAACTTATCCACAGACTTACTTAACAGGTTTATGCAGACTTACAAAAATTTTCCTTGTAAAAAAAATATTAAAAGAGGTAACTGATATTGCCCCAACGACTTTTCGACTAATCCATGTCAAGCCAAGTAAATCCGAAATCCACTTCAAGGAGCTCAGAAATGCAAACAATGACAGCTCTTTTTTCCCATTCCCTTTCCAAAGCCCAGTGGCCTCTGTGAGTGTTTTAGACAAGAGCTTTTCGATGCCAGTCAATTGAAAATTCTCTTTGCTACTTGACCAACTCCCCGGGAATAGAGAAATACCCCCACCAAGGACACATAAAACAACAGACGTTATCCTGCAGCAAAGCCCCTCAAAAAAGACAAATACGAAAAACAATGGAACGGAAAGCCTCGACACCAAATCCTAGCGATGCTTTTCAGCTGCAGATACAATGCCTGCAAAAAGACAGCTTGATCATAGGCAGCGAAATGTCACGTTTTGGCCATAAAATGTGCCAAACCGTTAATACTGCAAACATACTATAGCCGGAATCAAATACCAGCAAAGCCGGAAAGAGGGGGCCAGCTATTGGACATATCTTTTTCATTTCGCTGCCCTCGCGCTTTTATGCAAATTGCATATCGAGAGGGAATACCTGAGAAGGTGGAAAATAAAAGTTAAGTTAATTGCTTTTGCATGAAGCAGAGGCCAGAGGGCAGAAAGCAGAAAGTCAAAAGAAAAAGCTGTCAAGGAAGCTGAATGGTGGGGCAGATGGAAAACTCAGTCGAGCTGCCAGTTGAGTTGCTGCTCAATTGAGTGGACAAATTTTTCATCCATTGGCTTCCATTTTGCAGGGGGCGCTTCGGAGAATTCAAGGCAGTCTGTGAATAAGTTCGGAAAAATTTGCAAAATTTTCCAGCGATGCAAAGAAGTTCAATACTAAAATGGTTCAATGAAGAAGTTAAGAGTTCGTTTTCACATATGAAGAACAATAATTTTAAATGAGCAAGGGAGTAATTAAAGTTTTAAAATTAATTAAAAATCGATCTTGTAAACCTTAGTTCTGTCTTCAACAACAAAATGTTTTACACATGTCGCAGAATCAATTGAAATTAAATATATTTTAGACAATGCAGAACAAATTTAAATGGATAAAAGTTACATCAAATACCTCATTTATTCATTAAGAAAATCATAAAATATTTGACTATTTAATATAAAACAAATTTTAATAAAAGAGTAATGAACAACGAGTGATTATTAATTAATTATGGGTCAAATTTTAGAACGACAAATTATGTTTGCAAGTAATTAAAAACTTACCATTCAAGCTTATTACTTTTTATAAACAAGTCAAGAATAATGCATCTTTGATATACGCGTTATTTAAATAAGAATAAACCAAATAAGCTTAAACGACAAGGTAATGTAATTAAAATCAAATGATAAATCTAAACAAAATTAATTCGATTCAATTAACTTAGTTTTTTGTAAGCAAATGCAATTTAATTAACATTAAAATAAAGCGAAATAAGCGTTGTTAATCTAATCAAGTTTATCTTCGTTTGTCAACAATACCCGGAAAATCTTCCTCGATTTAGGGACTGCCTTTACGTTTACCTCCAACCCACATAATTTGTCAAAGACGAAGTGAAAAGCTGTGCGTAAGCCAAATAAATTCGGGTTCGGGTTAACTGGGCCCATAAAGAAGCTTAACAAATGAGGGTAAGAGCGAACCTTAGCAGTTAATAAGTACCTCAAACAAGTTTCCCCATCCCATACCCAGCATTTTTGCCGCATAGGTCAATGTTCACGTTGATAAACACTGGACCCCTCCCGAAAATAAAAACATAACTGGGAATCCATTAGGGGCAGCTGGCTTTAAGTCAAAGGCTGTACTGCTAAAAACAATGAGAGTTGAACGACTCGCACAAAAAACACCAGAAAACTTCTCGACGAGAGGTAAACGGCTCTGTTTGCCCGGCAAAGTATGCAACAATATTTTACACATGAAAGTTTTGCGCCGCAGCCCAAAAAACTGGGAAAAAGGACAAAAAACACATTGCTGGCCGCACGGGCTACATAAATAATTTCCACCGCACACTTACTCACTCACCAAGTCCTGGCACTTTGACTAAATGGTGTGTAATAAAATTTAAATTGCTTTTGTCTGGATTTTCTTTTAGTATGGCCGTTAAAGTTGCCTCTGTGAAAGGGGAATTTCCTCATCTAGGGCGACTGGACACCAGGGTGGATCCACACTGCTTATTACAAAATTTTACAAATAATATATAAAGAAATTAAATATGCTCCCTGTTTTTATTCCAGGCTAGAAGAATAATAAATGACTTAATAAATTCATTTATTTTGTTTTACATTATTTTATAATATTGTTTCTATTTGGTTTAAGGACTGCAGAAGTCAAATTAGTAAAAATATCTCTTTATAGATAAAATATATAAAATATTATAGACTCTTTTAATTCAATTTCTATTAAGATAATTCCACTTTTGTTGTCACTCCAGAAGTCAAATTAAGAAAAAATAACCTCTTTTAATTCAATTTTTATTAAGATTCTATTAAAATTTATTATCCTACCAAAAAAAAAGTCCTTGTATTTATAATGACCAGCAATGACCATTTTTAAGAACAATTTTATTAAATGGTCCTTGAAGCATTAAAATAATTCCAAAAGCTACAAGTCTAAATTTGCTATCCACACATTTGGACATTTACCACCACAGTCCAAATTGCGGCTAATTAAATATGATTTAGCTGGCCAGTGCAAACGTCTGCCTTTGGCTGAGCTGTCAATATTTGTCAGGAAGCGGGCGATAAAGCGGATGTGTCCTTACACTCTCACACAGACGTGTCTAGGACTGGCCCTGACCCCTGACATTAGACCGCACATGAAACTGGCCTCGGGCAACAAAATTTGTTTATAATTCAAATACCAGGAAAAAAACAAAAAACAGGCGAACTATGCAACGAAAATTGTGGAATTGTACAAAAACGAGGCAAGGAAAACACGTTAAGCAAACACGATAACGATACTATATAGATATGAGAAGGGAGCAAGCAAGGACAACAAGGACACTGCCGAAACACAAGCAGGCAAATTTATTTCAATTTAAAAATTTTGGTCACGCTCAACACAAAAAGCGAGTTAGGAAGGAAGAAAAAAAGATGGTGAAGGGTAGGAACTTGGGGCAACTGCCATTTGTATAATTGCTGTCGTGATGGAGGAGTAAACTCTGCTCCGCTCTGCCAAAGTCTTGTCTTCTCCCAGCCCCTCGAAGATTCGTAGTTTATGCCATGACACGCTCCAAGGACGCTTGACAGCAAATGGATAAGGACATTATCAGCTGTGGACAGGGGGGGCTTAAAAAACGGCAATATGAAAACTAGCCAGCGCGAGGCTAACCGGAGGCTAACTGTTATTGAAATTTGAGATGAGCAGTGGCTCAGTGGAAGGTCCTGGAGGCTATCAATTTATTGAAAATAAGAAAAACAATTGCTTCGTAAATGAGAATTACTTTACTCAAACTGGATGATTTTTAAAATTTATACAAAATATGTTTAAAGATTTTAAAAAAAAATTTTTTTTAAAATTTTTGGAATTAAATTTTTACAATAAAATTAAATGCACCCAAATATGTTATCTAAATAACTTTATAACATTAAAGGTAGTCCGAATTTCTACCATTTTATAAATATAAATTTGCATAGCCAACTATTTTTTTTTAATTTACAAGTTTATTGAAATTACAAAAAAATACTAAGGGTTATGAATTTCATAAAAAATAAAACTATTTCGATAGGTTGATACAGTTTTTATTTTAAATGTTTAAATAAAATTTGTTTTAATTAATAGGTACTGTAAAAATATTTATAAACTGGGCATTTGTTCTTACAAATGTTTTAGAACTGTTTCAAAAAGCATTGCTGGAAAATGTGTCCTGTGTAACCTTTAAAAAGGCCTTGTTCTTATCAAACCCAGAAAATCTTTTTGAATATATTTTTTCTTCTTATGAACAATCAAAGAAAATTTAGGGTAAAAGGGTCTCATTGAACTTTTAAATTTAACTTTCTGACCCTCTGAGGGTCAAAAATATTTACTTACCTAGAAACTTCAGTAAAAACCCCACGCAAATTAAGTTTATAGTTCCTTCACCGTAAATTTGCTGCATTTAAATATCGTTTCACGCCGCCATCTCCCATGGAATATTTATGAAGGAAAGCAAAAAAGCAGAAAAGCAGAAAAGCCAGTCAGCCAACCGTCGACGATTTATGTCTGGAAATTAGTTGATATGCATTGGCGATTCGAAATCGCAGACGGGCCAGTTGAGTGCCGACAAGGCTGCAAATACGAGTGGATATAGTATATAGTATATAGTACTACTATACTGGACGACATACGCTGTAGTAGAACCGGACTATCCGGGGCCTTGACAATGGCAATGAGACCAGACCGTCGGACTCGTGTGTTGACATCGATTGACAAGGTGTGCGGAAGGGGTGGTGCCACCACCAGGGTCGAAGGCCACCACCACCACCACACAGCAACAACTGCTGGGGAAACTTTTTCCAACCGAGTTCGAGTTCAAGTCGGTTAAAGTAGAGAACAAAAAATAAAACGTGAATGTCGTTAAGTTGAGGTAACCCACGTGTTGTCCTTGTCCGAACGTTGGATATGTTGGGTATGTGCAACAAGCAATCAACGAGGTGTGGGGCTGGGAATCGGGCCAGGTGTTCGGTGGTCCGACTGTTGTGGCCAAAGGGAACTAAAAAGCGGTTGAGAATGGTCATTGGATAGGCCCACAAAACTTGTGGCATCCTTGAGGCAATCAACGAAATTGTACAGGAAATAAGAAAAGTTTATGACAACTTTCAATCATACTATAAGAGTTGAACGTGAGTTTTTGGGCAGATGTGAATGAACAAGGCAGTTGAGAAGAAAAATCATTTTAAGTTAGTACTCTTTTTCACTGATTAATTTACTAGTAGATTATTAAGATTTATATTCGGACTTTTTTTTTTAACCCTTTAATATCGTGCCTTAAGTTTAGTAATTTTTTTAAAACTGGAAAATTTAAAGTCATTTTTGTTAGTTGTCAGTTGTCATTATTTCATATTTAAAAATTCCCTCTTTTTCAAAGATTATAGCCACAGTTATTTCAAAATCCCATTTCTTAAAAAGAAAATATTTAACGAAAATTCCCTTTAAAAAAATATTAAAAATTCTACAACGTAGCAACACTTAAAGTCTACTTTACAAAACTGCCAAATGGCTCGTGGAGAAAAGCGTAGTAAAATAAAATCAAGGTTGGGCAAAATTCAGCAGCCATAAATAAATCAGGGGCATTATAAACTACTATGGTGTAATTCGAATTAAGCCGTAAACACTAAATTATCGCTCTCTGGGGACACTTGGCAGCACTTAAGATTGTCAACAACACCCATTAGCATGCGATGCGATCCGCAAGGCAAACTTAATTCAGAGTAACGAATTGAATTGCTCAAACTAATTATTGGAGCGCCACTACGCAGCTGGGTCAACATGGTGGTAGCCAAAGGGAGTTCGGGGGGCTGAAGAGGCTCCGGATCCGGACTTGGACCCGTGTCCATGTCCGGGCGACTGATTTATGCTAGCGGGCGTCGCAAAAAGCATTCATCCATTCTGGCACCAACAGTATATCCTTCAACTTGACCACCATGAATGTTGAATGTATGTGGAGGGAGGGAGGAAGGTCGGTTCCTCATATTGCCGTTCCAGCTTTATGTGTGTGTGTGAGAAGTGTCCTTGTCAAACACTAATGGCGTCGTCGCCATCGCCTTTGTCCTTGCCAGCGTGTTAATTTGCGACAGTTTCCTGCTATGACGTCCTCCTCCCAACCAGCTGAAATCAAATTGAAAAGCAGCGTTTTAAAATTCCCTGTTTGTTTGTGCGAGGTAAAGCAATTGAAATATGTTTCCGGCTTGCCGTGAATTCGATCCGTCTCCTTTGGCGCAAAGTGAACTGCAAGACAGGACATGAGGTCTCCGGGGTCTGCAGAAATGCTGCATTTTATCCTTTTCCCTAGCTCATTTCTTATTTGTTTTCTTTTTTTTTTTTGCAGAATTTATGCCTGTGCAGTTTTCCATCGATTTTCGTCTTGCGCCACAACGGACTGGGGATGAAACACCAAACACATAAAACGGATTTGATATTAAAAAAATATGCAGGTAAAATACGTTCTAGTCCTTGAGATTTAAGCCTAAATTTATAAAATTTTACTTTATATTTTGGTAAGTATTAAAATTAAGAAACTGTGTTCCAGTTTAGGTTTCAAAATTATGGATTTTGTAAACTATTAGTCAACCAAAAAGTTTTCAAGAAAAATATTCATTACCTACCGCCCTTAATAAAAATGTTTTTGTCTGAATTTTGCCTTACTATAAAAAGCTTAAGTTGCTGCTTGTCTTAAAGAATAATAACAGTAAATTATTAAATTAAGCAATAATCCCTTTTATTACCCATACTTGTATTAAAAGCTTTTTTTTCAAGACAACCTAATTGTAAAATAATGTATTTACCAGGGCAACAGTACGTATGAGTAATATTCTTAAACTAGAAAAACTTTTTCTTAAGATATAAAAAAAGGCGAGGGTTTTGTTTGAGTACCTTTAATGACAGAACTAAGTAAACATTATTTTCATAAACACAAAATTTTGATATTTCTTTGTTAATTAAATCAATTTCTGTTTTAATTTATATTCTCTTGTAATATACCCTCAGTTTTTATTTTAATGATTAATAAACTTGAGAGCTATTAATCTTTGTTAGTAAAAAATATATTTCTCCTGTGAGCTAATAATATTAAAAAAAAATTCCAACCAAGGGCATTCGTGCGTAAAAACAAAGTATAAGACACTATTTTCAATTTAAAATTTGTCAAACATCAGAAAGCCATCCAACACACGGCCATGTTGGCAATATGCTGCAGAAAAGCCGCGAACAAGGAACAACGAACACTGTGCCACAAACAATGGCTTCCACCAACTGCGGCTTATCGGCAAATGCAACATGGCGGCGGCCAAGTCACGTCTCAGCCTTTTGTGAGTTGCTGTTATTGGAGGAGTGTGCCATTTGTTAACGGAAAACAACACACATCCCCCTTTTATAATACAGACACACTCGCCGCTGACATGCATACAAAATGCGAAATACGAAATGCGAAATGCGAAAAGAGGAACTCAAACACAGTTTAAATTGAAAAAATAATGCATCCAAGGTCGGCCAAATTGAGACGCATAAAGAGATGTTGCACTGCCAACGAAAATATTTATTGGCACCGCGCGAAAATGTCAAAGGCAATCGCTTTTCCCCGACACAAAGCGACCCACGAATGCGTAAATTAAATTAAATCGTCGAACGCGTTTCTGTTGCGGTCAGTTAATTTTAAGTTTTTAAATTGTTTGAGTTTTAAATCGAAAAATGGTTCATAGTACAAAAAAAAAGCTTTAAATGGATAAATTATCGGATTGTTCAAGTTTTTCCTGCTTAAATAAAATAATCTTAGCTCACGGAGAAAATGGAATTAAAAATCAATAAGTGCGAACAATTTTTGTTACGATAAATTTATTGCTTTTTGCAAGCCACTTAAGTAATTTTTATTTATTCAAGCATTTTAGTATAACAACACTACTACTACTACTACCATTAAAACTTTGGTAACAAATAATTTTATAATATTATATATAAGTCATCAAAGCTAGAATATACAACAATTAATTGCTTAAAATAAAAAATTAAGTGAAGAAGTATAAATGCATATTATAAACGCAGACTTAATATATATTAAAAATGGTTAATTTATTTATATTTCATTACGTTTTAAATTTTAACGTTCCTTTGTTTGATAACATATGTGAAGGTACTAAATTATATTTTTTTACTTTTTACATTTTTCAAAAATATTCAACTTTTAAGTGCAGTGTGTGTAAAGAAAAATGCAATTGTAAACTGTGCAGCCCAAATCGTTGGTTTTTTCTATTGTTTCAGTCATGTAAACAACACTAATGAATACCAACATATTTATATAGTATATGGCCAAGTGGGGTCCTAGAAAAAATCCCTTCAATAAATCCGCGTTTGCCCATTGCAGAAACAAGAAAAAAGGCGCGAGCTGCGCCTGAAGCGATTCTGGCGCTCCCCCAAAACGACTTCCTCGGAGGACTCCACCGGCTATGAGAGTCCAACCCGGACGAAGGCGTCCAGCGCCGGTGGGAGCAGCGATGCCCAGAGGTTTAACCACCTGCACTACACCAGCCTGTCGCAGGGATCGGGATCAGGCACCTCATCCTCGGCCAATGCGTCCGGAGTGGGGCCGACACCGATTGGGATTGGTATTGGGATTGGGCCGTCCGGCAACAACAAGCCCTCCTGCTCGCTGCCACTTTTGCAGGTGTGGCCCAGCCAGGTAGGCACTTGTTTTTATTCTTTTTCATATGCAGTGGGGAGAAAACACGTTCTAAAATCAGTCAAATAACTTTAGTTTAATGTTCAGTTATTTGCTTAAGGATCAAAGAAATTCTTAAGTCAAAACAAACTTAATTTGTTCCAATATTTAAAAGACTTTAAGTACTGATGAAGTGCGTCAACAAAACTCATCAATTATTTAGTTTCTAAAAGTGCTGCAGATGTTAAGATGTTACTTCCGCTACTAAAAAGTATGCAATCAATTAAAAATGTTTTCTTAAATTTGCAGAATTTTCAAATAACATTATTAAGGAACATTAATAACATTAGTAACATAAACAACACCACAAATATTTGTCGCATACTTTAAGGCACGCAAACTATTGTTGTGAAACCTTTGGTGCCTTGTTAAAACTTTTTACAAAGTTGGTGTTACCAATTTTAGTAATTATTGATTTTGGTTTTGAAAAAAGGTGAGAACATTGGGATCTTAGAACGTGTTTATTTTTCCCCGTGTATAAGTGTGCCACCACCAAACTAAAGTTGAAACGAATATGTAGACCAATATATGTATGTGTGTTTTGGGGAAAAGCAACCGCAACAGTTTCGAAAATTGGGGCTTTTATGTTTTATGTGTTTTTTTTGTGAAAACACCTCGTATGCGAGTTGTTTATGCTGTGGCCAGTTGTGCGTTTTTTGCGTTAATTTGTTTCTCCGACTCTCTATTTCTTCCCACTACACCAACACCACCAAACGCCACCAACACCACCGAACACCACCACCACCACCACCACCACTCGCCTCAAATACATACATACCCCTCTGTGTGTGCGTTGCGTGTTTGGTTATGGTTATGGTTTTGGTTTTGGCTTTGGCATTGCCTTTGTTTCTGGCTTTGATTGCTGGTCCTGGTCCTGGTCCTGGTCATGGTACTGGTCCTGGTCTGTTGTGGTAGCCGCTCCTGCGCCAGGAGGGCTTCGTTCAGTTGCGTCGTAACAGCGGCCCCGAGGGTCAGCGGGTATGGTTCCTGTTCCATCCAGTTCAATTCCTCTTTTTCCAGCCTCTCTAGTCCTCTCTACTTTTTTCATACCTTTTCTCCACTCTCTAACTAACTTATGATATACTAACTACTAGCTAGACTTTTTGCATGCCTCGATTACCAATTACCAAATTAAAAGCCTCAAACGGGCTCTAACCGTTCTTTTTGACTACTAACTGTATAAATCTGACCACAGTACCCATCTTGTTGAGGTTATTTTGTGTATTCTACACGTGTTTTTACCTAGAACTCGTTATTCATGTAATTCTATTGGGAACTTTTTTGCTAAAAATATTCTTATTTTTTCATGCACAATTGTTGGTAAGGGCTGGTCGACAAATACGAAGGGAATGTACATATACATATACTTCGTTGAAATTTATTGTGGGCTGCCAATTTAAATATTTTTGAGCTTACTTTTTGTGGACATCCATGTTATGGGTTAAATATGCATTTATTGATTGCAGTTTCCAAGTAATCGTTTTATAGGCAAGGAATCCAATTTAAAAGTGATATTTTTTTGTTGTAACTTGTTTCCAAGAATATGGGCATTAATTAAATATTTGGGAAGCTGTAACATATAAAATAAAGTTTATTTGCGATAAAAAAAATGTTTTTATTTAATTAACCGTTTTATAAAATTAATACAGCACATTTTATTTAGCTGTTTAAATTAAATTAATTCAGTCTACAAGGCCACAAAACTTGATAGCTAATTAAAATAGTTTAACCTTGTATATAAAATTTATTTATTTATTTTAATCTTAACTGACAAAAATTTTTATTAGTTAATTTTGGTCTTTTATTTTAAGGCACCATTTTTTTATATTTTAATTTTATAAACTAAATTAAAATCAATTTTAGATTCCACAGATTTATGTCCTCGTTCTTTGTCGATCAGCCCTCACTTAAACTACTCCCAAATCACCTTGTGTAAGTAAACCCAATTGACACCACACTTCACCCTGTATAAAATAATATAAGCCACATACTTGAAATAAGTTTTTGAACCACCTAAATAACCAAGTCACCACTGAGAATTTATCACTATCCCCCAAGAGCAGCGATTCCCACACTGCACCTGAGAACCAGCTTCAAAAATCCCCCAACCCTTTGAGAAACCCCCAAAATAATATCCCCCTGCACCCAAATGTAACCTATCTTATATGCGTGATCTGGACTCTTGCAGGATTCGCCGCGCGGCGAGGCGGATGGCCAGTCCTTTGTGTTCCCTGCCATCGTGGAGACGAGTGTCAGCAGTCCGGTAGCCGTGGAAGTGGCCAGTGGAAGCGGCAGCATAGGGAGCACCAGCCTCAGTCTGAGTGCCCGGAGGAGCTCCAATCACCTGAGCTTGTCCACGGATCGGCGGAGCTCTCTGTACTGTGATACCCTGCACGCCGGGGACTCCGGCATCGATTCGGTGCAGGCCTCGCCCTCGCCCAATGCCTTCATAGCTCCCCCGGGTGTGCAGGTGCACCACCTACCCTTAGGACAGACGGGCGGTGGCTCCTGCCACGTGTCCCCCACCAGCACACCCACCCTGGGATCCCCGAACCTGTCCCTGGGGAGGAGGGGCATGCGGAACAGCATATGCGTGGTGCCCAGTGGGAATGGTAGGAGGAAATCGAGTGCTCTGTTGCATCCGGATCATGCGAGGCTGTTCGCTTTAAGAATGAAGCATGCGGCTGCTCTGGAGAGGGCCCAGACATCACCGGATCAGACCTCCATCGAGGATGCGAACGAGTTCCATGACAACGGACTGGCCACCAATCTGCGACTGTGCTCGGCCTCCTCATCGACGACGTCGTCGCTGACATCCGTGGCCGCGGTCAGCCTGGGCGGGGCCGGTGGTGCGAGTGGTAGCTCCGGCGCCGGGCATATCACCTGCGGCTCATCCTCCGGCTCCGCCTATGCTGTGGGTGGCGCGGCGGGCGTCCAGCAGCGCGTCTCCGATCCCTGGCTGCAGCCGCAGTCCGATCGGGAAAGGGAGAGGGACTCCAGGCACGATAACCGGCGCAGGTCCTCCACCATGACAGCTCGCTACTCCCTCTTCGATGCCCTCGACCTGGAGTACGTGCTCCTGAGAGCGGCTGCCAGGGGCTCCGTGGGTCCCTACAGCCTCAGCGAGTCCATACACAAGCTCACCTTCACCCAGTCGCTGGCATTCCCAGCTCTGGCCAGGGGTCTGGCCACCAAGCGGAGAAGATCGGCCACGCACACGAGCTCGAGACCCCTGAATCCGCACGAGTCCGGTCTGAATACCTGCGCCAAGGTGGTCACCGCTGTGGTCCTGGTGGCCCTCTCCTTTATGGTGTTCCTCATCGTCTACAAGTTTGTGAGGACGTGAGGTTTGCTCCTGGCCCCGTCGCCAGAGCTGCCAGTCACATATCAGGCCAACTACGGTGCGGAGGAGGAGTCTTCGTCGGCCTCGGCCTCGGTCTCCATCATCTCATCGGCTGGCCGCAGTCTGGGGAAGCACATGTCGGGGTTCAGGAGCAAATTGGGCCAGCGTCAGCCAGCCGACTTTGAGTGATCGCTGGGAAAAGCGCTAAAAGAAAGGCATTGAAGACACTGGTCGGCACAAAATTTTTACTTTGTCTGGATGGTTTGGATATGATTTTTTCAATGGGCTTTAGATGACCTTTTGGGAAAATTCTTAAAGAAATAAATTTTACAATTTGGCTTAAAAAAGAAAATCAATTTAGCACAGACTTCGTACAAGGTGTGCATTTCAGTTTTGTTAGACCTGTTCTTTTTTTTTTTTAAAGGATTGTAAGTTTAAAGTTTTTTTTTAGTGGGTCAAATAATCAAAAGAATAACAAATATTTGCGCGTGCTTAAGTCACCATTAGCTTATTTATTCCAAAGAATTTTAAAAGTTAAGCTTATTTAAAATTTGACGTTCACAGAACGCAACTATCAAATAATATAAAAAAGGTTAAATAAGTAAACATTTCTACAAATTTCACGATAGCCAAAGATAACTTTAGTTGATAAAAGAAAGATAAATTAAATAGAAATTAGTTTTCAGTTTTCATCTTTAAAATGATAGGTAAAAGGTAAAAGCTCACGGAAAAAATTATATCCAAACTCTTGATGTTCAACAAAAATTTGTTGACCAGTGAAATTTTTGTGATAAACTATCAATGAAATGAAAAAAATTAAACAAAAGAAAAGCAACACAGAGACACTAAAGTAAAACCAAAAAATGTAAGTAAATGGAATAACAAATTAAGGCTTAAACATTTAGTAAAAACAGCTTCAAGAGGCTTGCCAGTGTTTCATAAAATTTATGATATTACTTATGAATAATAATATTTTTTGATAAATACAAAAAGTCGCTGCTCGCATTTCCTAGGCTCCTATTCAGCAAAGATATTTGGAAAAAAAACCCCAAAATCTAGTTTCATTGTTTGCAGTTGAAGTGCCTAACTTATTTTTAAAGGAATAACAAATTACATTACAATATTTCGCTTATTTTTGTTCTCTTCTTAAAAACGAATTTAGAAAATGGCAGTAGTTTTTGAAGGAAATATATTAGTGGTGGGGGAATTATGAGGATATGTGGTGAAATTATGTACTTTATATAAACTACATCTTTTCTTCTTTTATTATTATTTGAATAATATTATTACTAAATATTTTGTTGTTCTTTCCTTCATCTATACTTTCTTAAACTTGTTTTTGCTGTAAACTCTTTTTTATCATGTTCAGTTTTAGTTTAAGCCAAATCCTAAGCCTTCTGTTTTAACAACAACATTCCTCACAAGCCCCAGAGCACCATTTAATGTTAAATAATTGGCAATAGATTTAAGAAAGATCAGGAATATTGGCAGACGATTTTAAAGCCTATATCCTTACAAGAAAAAATTCGTACTGAGTGGATTGACGGCTATAAATCGACGGAAGGATATGATTTAAGTGGAAATCCAGGCATATTAAATTAACATATTTATTATAGCTATATATAGTTATACAAGCAAATAGATATATGTATATGTACACATGCATTATATAAATGTGTATGGGTGTTTGTAAATGTATACCTAAGCGGCTTAAATGTGACAAAGCACTTGCTGAAATACCAATACAACTCTCTACTCTTAACTTGCTGCCTTACTTTCCTCTAGTGAAAATAGTTGAAACAAAACAACAAGATCGATGAACAAAGTCCCGACTAACAAATTCTTAATAAATTGCTGCCTTACTTTCCTATACGAACAAAACAAAAATCGAACAAAAACCTTTGAAAAAATCCTCTTTATCTCTCAGAGCTTTTTTTTCAATTTCCTCTATGAGCTTGGCCTACCAATAAACCTACAAATATGCAAAAAAAAAAAAAAGAAAACATTTTATATAGAGTAAAAAAATATATACTAAATGTAATGTTAAATAATTGATATTAATATTAAAGCTGGCGAAAATATAAATATTCTGTTGCATATGTCTAGGTTATTCCTCCTTCTCTTTTTTTGCATAAATATTTTGTACAATTGTCGATGGCGCTCATCAATATTTATGCATAGCTTTACGACCTTCTCTTTTTTCGTTTTGATTGGTGTGCATCCAACTATGATTAAATAAAAAAAATTGCATATTAAATGTCACCCAAACAGAAATGAGAAGAAAATGAAAAAGCAACTGTAACTGAAGTAAGTTGAAACGTGCAACAATAAAAAGGAAGAAATTTTCAAATAAACCTTTTCCCTTTGTGTTTTTTTTCCTTTGGAGATTTTCATCATGGTAAAAGTAGAAATTAAATTGAAAATGAAACATTTTCACTAGCGCATTTATGTCTCGATTTTCTTTTGGCTTCCGGGAATTACCAGTAACTAATTGAGAGTGACGTGGCAGAGAAAAACCGAAGCTAATGAAGATGATGATGATTTATGGAAAACTTCGATTTTCTGTTGAAGAAGTGGAAAAGTGCTTGGAGCATTATATAAAATGCTGCTAATGGATACCAATTAAGAAGAGAGCTGGGAACTAAAGGAACATGCTTCGATTAAAAACTTAAGTTCTTTTTATTGAATTCGCAGAACGCATTTAAGCAAAGTAAGTATGTAACAAATGTTGATTATTCGAAATATTATTTTAGTGCTTCATTTAACACAAGTTATTAATTTCTCAAAGTAAAATAATATTGATTTATATGACTATTTAATAGTACACCAGATTTAAGTTCACACAGAGTATCACCACATTTAAATATTTTATCAAAATCAAATTATTTTTCTACTAGTTAAATGTACAAAACATTTAAACATTATTATAAATCATAAATTTATAATCAATCTTTCCGCAGAATTAATTGCTTGCGGTCAAATAAATCAAATTATTTGCATTTTAAATCTATTTTATGTGCTTTACCTGCACCACGTTTTTAATTGCCCAAAATTAAAGATAAATAATAGTAAAGAATTTATTATTCGGGTACAGTTGTTGAAATTAGACTTAATATCCAACTTTTCATTTAACTTAGTTTAAAAAATCATATCGTGCTTGAAGTAAGAACCACAAATAATTGAATTGTCAACAAGCTGAAATAGCTGCATATCTGCGTAATCGATTTGACGCAGATTGATGAGCCGCAAGAACTTTACAAATGGAAGGAAATAAGTTGTTCGACAACTTTTCCCAGTTGCAAATTGTTTTCCCCAATCTCCAGTTTCCCATTTAGCCACGCAATCACAGTGGGTATTTGGAAAATTCGCCAAGTTCCTCGGGGCCTTGTGATAAATCGGGCTGTCGTTGGTTGTCTTTTGGGCCAGTTGCTAATCTAAATAATTAAGCAAACTCAATTTGATTTGCCAGGGCAAATATATACATGGAACAACCACATTTCCATGTGTGTGACCAACTAATTTATCCATAAAGGGCAAAGCAAAGCAAACTCATCTGCCAGACGAAATGGAATGAAAATACGGAGTGAATCCAAGGCAAAGGACATTTGCCACAGATTGCTTGAACTGGGCCAGAACATTTGACGAAAGCCCGGCAGGATTTAAGGAGATGGGGAAGGAAGTATCCATTGCCACATACACACATATGGTGTTCGGGGGGTCTGGTGCATAATTAAGCACCCAAACCGCAGGGAAACAAAAATAAAAGACCCCAAAACGGAATCAGTGGCTGTGGACACATCCATAACATGGGTAAACACAATTTCAGGGCCTTCGATTCCTGCTGCCCCGGATGTTCATACATAAATGTACGAATTCACCATTGCGTATACGCAGTGTGTGACCAGTGGGGAGCGAGTGCGTAACAATTGCCAAAAATAATTGAAATGAAATTTTAAAAGGATTCACTGCAAGCCCTCCAAGCCTTAACTTTCGGTTGCATTACAAAATATTTTAACAGCTTTTGGTTGGGTGCACAAAGAAAATGTATCACAAAATAATTGTTTATTAATTTGGTTTATTTGGTAATTGTTTTCCTTTTATTTAAGCCTTTGAAAGGGAAAAATAATTTTTAAAAAATTGAATTTAATTACTTTATAAATATTTTGTAAACTTTATTATTTAAATGAATAGTTTTCTCCTTTTCTAAGCTTTAATAGTGTCAGTTTGTATAATTTAACAAGCATTAACATAAATTTTATAGGTAAATATTTTTGAACACAATTTTTGTATTTTTCATGATATTTTACAATTTTATATTGTTTATAAACTATTACAGAACCCGTTTTTTAACAGTGTATTTGCTGCTGCCTGCTTTGTGCCTTTTGATATGCCGTATATTTTTAGAACTCAAGGTTGCCAAAAGCATCGGATGCTCATGCGGATGTGGATGATTTGAAAAGTGGTAGGCAACAGTTAGCAGGTGGGTGGTGGGTGGTGGGTGGTATTTGGTGGTGCAGGGGGAAAGTTAAGCACACACGAGCCGCCGCCTTGAAGCCCACCGCAAATGCACCTGTTTTTATACTTTTTGCTCAGCCTTTGTGTTGAAACTTGTTGCAAATACGAGTTGTTGCTGCAGCGAGCATCTGTCGAGGCCTTGACTCTGACTGTGGGTGTCCTTGGGCGGGGACCTTGGGCAGAAATTGAAAATTTTGTCGGCCTGCTAAGCGCTGCACAAGAGCAATATATTCGGCCTTTTTGAAGGAGGAAATGGCCGAGAGCAGTTTTGGGTTAAGAACTAGGAATAAATGCATGCAATCAAAGAAGGAAATTATATGCGCATAAATTTACTGGTTTCGGGGGTTATCAATTTATGATTTTTTTTTTGGAAACTTTTACCCGATCAGAAATTTCTTGGCTGAATTTCAAGTCAAATGCTTAATTTATTTAGTGGTTTACTCCGTTAAGAAAAGCAACTGATTACAAGAAAAGTATAATTTTATTTTAACTATATTATTTACATTTTAAATCTAATAACAAACATTTGTTCTTGTTGTTTTTTTATTTTTTGTTTTCTATTGTTATTGAGCGTTTATTTAAGCTCTTGATTTAGTAATTTTAATGTACATGTAATTCAAGGGAAATTTTCGTTTACAATTCGTTCTTTCGTAAACTGTAAGCTCCCCCAAAATAAGCCCAATCGTGTTTTACTGAGCCTTTGCAAAAGGTCAAACTAAATTAAATTTAAATTTTAAATTACGCACACGATGAAAGTAATTTGCCTACAAATTTTTGCAAATGATGATCCGCCAAATTGGATGAAGGAGGCATTTTGGGTATGAGAAAGCCAGGAACTTTAGAGAGGGGCAGATGGGGCAAATGGTGTTTTAAAACAAGATAAGACCTTCTGTGCCTAAGCCTTGTGCAGACCTTTTGCATTTCAATTAAAAATGATTAAAGATACACAAGAAAAGGTTAAAAGGCGCGCATGCAGCACAAAATTGGTTGCGGGCAAATAACTTTCAAGGGGAAAGAAAAACAACCAACGGGAAACTGGAAAACTGTCACACACACACACTAAAACAAACAGATAAACAGTTAAGATTTTCCTGGCTATATAGTATATCTTCTTTTTTGTGGCATATTTTATGCAAACGTAGGCTGAAGGACTGGGGATAAGAGTGAGGCCTGCATCCATGGAAATTAGTTTTGCTGACTGCAAAGGGAAAGAAAAAAACAAATGCGGATACATTTCTTTTACGATATTCGAGCAGGAAACTTGAAACTTCAGTGCAGCAGAGAGCAACCAACGAAGCAACGGAAAGACACAACACAATTGGAAAAACGTCAAGGAAAAGCGACACAGTGTCTGGATGTCGGGGATTGTTATGTTGCTGACTCCTTACATCCTTTTCCTCCGTTTTTGTTGCCTCTTAACAATTCTTTTATGATTTCCTTATTAAAGCATACACAGAAAAAATTCACCAGTCGATTGGTTGTTTCTTTGATGTTTAACAACATTTAAATAATCACTTAATTTTATTTATCAGTTTAAGTCACATTTTTAGGTCTGACAAATTTCGAACCTTAAAATATAAAATTTTAAGAAGAACAAAACATAAATTTTTTAACATGAAGAAATAATTATGATTATAAATTAATGAAAAGCTTTAAAATCATTAACATGTCAAACGTATTTTACCTTAATTTTTTTTATTTTAAGATTTTTGAAAGTATCTGTTAAGTATTTGTAAATCTTATTGTTGTAATAAATTCTAGATATTGTTGTTAACTTTTTCTTCTCTGTACCAGAAAAAACCCCAAACAGCAGCAGCCGAAATGTCTGGAATTTCGACAACATATGTCCTCTCTTCTCTAATTTTTGCAATTTCCCTCTGTTTGGGCCCCTGGCTAATTTGATTTCCCCTCAGTGCTTTCTTTTAATGAATTTTAAATCTAATGCATGCACTTAAACTGCGAACTTAATAAGCACTTTGCCGAGCATAACTATTTGCAAATTCAATGCCGAAGCGAACGAATAAAAGGGGATTTTCCGGGAACCAAGTTCGTCCTGCGACTGACAGCTAATTGAGCTCAGCCTGCTCCTTACGGGCTATTTTACGGCCCCAAGGAACTCGCACAAAAGCGGCACGCACACACCTGAGCCTGAGACCTGAAGCCTGAAGCTGAAACTCAGCCTGAAATCGGGTCTGTGTCTCAGGACCCGACTGTCCTGTCCGCCCACTCGCATAAGACAATTATGAAATGCGTTTTTTATGGCCCTATTATTGCCGAGGTCCTGGGATGCTGAGGGGACAACGGGTACATAATCGGGCTTTGTTGTATGGCCAAGATCGCTTTGTCTTGGCCTGCCGTTGATTAAAAATATACGTGCAAGTGGCTTGTATAACAATGTCCTTTTGGCTTAAAGCAAAAACAAATTTTACGCTGGTTGAAGTGATTAAATTTGAAAAGCTAAGAAAAAAGAAGTGGAAACAAAATTTGATTAAATTTAATTTCACTTAAGAGGCTTAATAGGTGCATTGTTTCAGGCACATTTTATTACCAAATTTAAAAAAAAGGTACGTAATTATCTTACTGG